>VWZZ01004209.1:876539-892112 GCA_013399095.1 Psophia crepitans | reverse complement strand
TTTTTTTTTTTTTTTTTTAACAGAGAATGGTTCTTCTTCTCTCGTGTGCAGTAGAGACAGTAAGAAGAACAACTCATCCTGATCTTTGGTGACTTCTGCAGAAAGAGAGGAGACACACTGAACTGGAGTTCCCACGCTGAGTATGAAAATTTTTACTTTGTTGTTTCACCATAAGCAGAATCATCAGCAAACTCATGTTAAAACGCTGCATCTCTAAGGTGACGTGATACTTGATGCCACATTTTACCTAGCTTTGGCATTTACAAGGAAATGCAAAGGCATTGCTACCAAAGGAATGATGAAATGGGGGTACTTGAGCTTGGAGCAGTGATCTTGGAAGTGTACAAAAGAAGTAAGAGTTTAATTATTATTATTATTGTTATTATTATTGCTACTCTTATTATTATCACAGTGCATGAACTTTTAAGAAGGGGGAATGCCCTGGCCTCAGTTTGAGCCCCAATTTCTCTTATGCAAGAACATGCATTCCTCAAAGAGAAAGAAGCAAACGATGTACTTTAAAGCTATTGCCGTATCTAACAAAAGAATTCTTCTTTAGATAATTCAACAAGTCACACAAGCTTTCCGCTGCAGTCAGCAGGACAGCTCACACGAGATGCTCATGTGCCCTAAATTTGCAGGATACTGATCTCATATTTTCATTAATTATTTATATGTTGTTGTGACACTCTTGTTTGCATCTCATATGTGTATTTTCCTTGTGCTTTAAAAAAAAAAGCCTCTGTCCACTTTACCCCTATGATTTTATGTATACAGCAAGACAGGTACTGAGTTTCACCATGGACTAGAGTAAGAAAAATCTACCTTTAACCCATTTTCATAGTTCTCACAGTAAAAAAAGTCACTGATAGAAAAAGGAAGTCACATATGTCTTACATTAGCTTACATTCATCTTTCTAGCACTGATTGTAAATGCTGCTTGGTGATTATGAAATATATTAATTTTTTTTTTCCTAGAAAAGTGTTCTGAGAAACTTCATGAGTCACCAAACAGCTTACGGTTTCTTGTGATTGCTGGGGCATATGTTTTTGTGACAGGCAACACTTAAACTACCAAACACAGCTGTTTGAAAAACAGTGTAAAATGTGCAGGTGCATAAAGGACACAAAAGAAAAAAAGAAGAAAAAAAAATTAAAAAAAAATCTTCCCTCTTCCACTCCTAACTAACTTCATCAATTTTTGTCTTTTTCTTCCAGGAATCTCTCAATATTCCTTATTATTTCAAAAAACCTGCACCTGAAGTCTGAGAAGCTCAGCTTGCTTTCTTTTTTTTTAACTTTTCTTCATAGAAAAGTTTGAAGAAATTGGACTTTAAAAGCTAAGAAATCAAGACAAAAGCTAAGAGACAAAGAACAAAAGTCAATCTCAAATTTAGCTGCTAATTTTTTCATAAAGATAATTTTGCTTTTATCTCATTAAAGTACTGCATCACATCAGTAAAGTACTCTAAATTGCATTTACATCAGCCATGCTGAGATGGACTTGGGGGTCTGGGTTTACAGCAACTTGAACATGAGCCAATAGTGTGCCCAGGCTGCCAGGAAGGACAACTGTGTCCTGGGGCGCATCAAACATGGCATTTCCTGCAGGTCTAGGGAAGTGATTGTCCCACTCTACACTGCACTGGTGCAGCCTCACCTCAAGTACTGGGTGCAGTTTAGGGCATCACAGGACAAAAAGAACAGAAAATTATTGGAGAGTGTCCAAAGGAGGGCAACAAAGGTGGTGAAGGGTCTATAGGGGAAGACATATGAGGAGAGGCTGAAGGCCCTGGGCTTGGTCAGCCTGGAGAAGAGGAGACTGAGGGCAGACCTCATGGCGGCTTACAGCTTCCTCCCGAGGGGGAGCGAAGGGGCAGGCGCTGTTCTCCTCCCTCTGGTGACCAGCGATAGAACCCCAGGGAACGGCATGGAGCTGTGACGGGGGAGGGTTAGGTTGGAGATCAGGAAAAGGTTCTTCACCGAGAGAGTGGTGAGGTCCTGGAACAGGCTCTCCAGGGCAGTGGTCACCGCACCGAGCTTGACTGAGTTCAAGCAGCGTCTGGACAACGCTCTCAGTCATCTGCTCTGGTTGGACTGGTCCTGTGTGGAGCCAGGAGTTGGACTCGATGGTCCTTATGGGTCCCTTCCAACTCGGGAGATTCTGTGATTCTATGAAATAGCACTCAGTGTGATAATGAATTCAGCCTAGATAACTGGACTCACCAACTTGCACAGACAATAGACAATAAAGATCCAAACATGTTCAAATTTAATGTATGTGGGTTTTTCAGCTGATGAACCATAATTAAAACAATTGTGCCTTGTATTAGTCTGAAGTGATTCTGTCCAACAGTTGTTTAAGACCATAAATTGCTTGTTTATGAATGTGAAAGTTAACATTTCAGAAGCAGAATTGTTTTCTCTGGTATGGAGGCAGGGGTCAGAGCCACAGTTTTAGGCCATGACATGAAATAACTCCCTGATACCATGATAGTAACTCCAAGGAGATCCACTGATGGAACGTGTTGGGCGAGCAGACTACGAGTGTGCGCACCCAGGAGGTGTCAGTGGGTTCACGCAGGCGGAGTGGGACAGACCTTTACCTTCACAGGCTTTATTGTATCTGAAATACTAAGAAGTGCAGTTGTATAACATTCCCTTTTCTAAAACCAAACAAACAAACAAACTGGAAGAGTTATCTCATAGCCTTTACCTAACAAGCCATAAACATGACCGATCTCTTTGGAAGGAGCATGGGTTCACAGAGAGCCGTTATATATACTATCACCTTGTTGATATACCATCAGTGTTCCTTATGCTTCACTCTAATTTCACAAATTATTTATCAGCCTTCATTTGTGGATTACACTGGATCTCTGTACTTCATACAAACTGAAATATATTCATTTCCTCAGATGTGTTAGAGACAAATGATTTGCTTTGGAAAGAGGCAGGAATATGGCTCGAGTATTTTCTTTCCAATCTTTGCAATAGGGATATGGAATTGTTGCAAAGAACAAGGCTCATATCTCATTACACTGTCAGGAGCCATTTCATATCCCTGTGAAGGTTTGATGTGTCATCAAGTATCACATAAATCCTGAGATATCATAGTGATTTAAATAGGATTTTACTGATAATTTTGTCATTTGATGAATTAACTTCAAAAATTCTTGCAGAGAATATATTATTTTTTTCATTTTGTTTTTCTTTTTTTCTTCTTCTCTTTTTTGGCATGAGGAAGATTGCAATAACTTGTTTTGAGAGTTTAAGGTGTCATTCTTTAAATTTTTATTTTTTTTAATTATTTTTCTTTTAGAGCATGAATATATGCAACCCCAGAACTGTATAAGACAAAATTAGTAGTGATATCTCCAGCATAAAGTAGCTTCAAAAAGGAGCATAATACAACTCTCACTGTAGACATCAATGTATTAGCTGTTAAATACTTTTACTCAGTGGGAGTAATTAAACACATACTTGGCTTTATGCATTGCAATGTTCCTTCCAGCAACATAGTGAAACAAGTGCTAAATTTAAAGCAAGTGTTTCAGTTCTATGGTTTTCAGACAATTGACTGCAACAATTGTTTGGTGGAGGAACCAGATGGTACTACAAGAAACCTCAGAAAGCTTTTCCATAAATGCCTTTTCTATTTTCAGAACAAATGTTTCTTGTATTTCCACAACCAGAAATTAAGATTTAGCTTGTGTCCTTTAATTGTTATAACCTACTATTAGTAACACAAAAGAGGCAGAGCCTGCTACATATATTCTACCTTTATCAATCACAGTTGCTGAGTCAAAAGGACAATTGTTAACCCACTCAGTATAGCATAATAAAAAGACAAGAGTTCTTCAGCTTTGCTCTACTTGTGAGAAAAAAAAAGAAAAAAATAGATTTTTTTTCTGATACCCATAATTTATAACTGTGCAGCCTTTAATTCATGGTTTACTAATTGAAATATATAAAAAATATTGCATTCAGCAAATGTTCTTTCTTCTTCAGCTCTATCATGCTTTTTTAAGGTTAGGTCAACAACAGTGGAACCCAAGATGAAAGATAAATCACCTTTAAAAATATTAATCATGAATTGTAAGAAAACATGAGACAAAATATCTGTGAAGTCACTTAAAAAATATTCAGATGATTTTATAGTCTATTTCCCAACAGCTGCATCTGATTCTATTTCATATAAGTGCAAGTTGGACATCTATAACCTCTGGGATCTTAACAGATGTTGTCATGAAGTTGAACATTTTTACATAAGCAAAAGCTAAATAAATTAATTTCAGGCCACCCAATGTTTCCAAAAGGCAATTGCCTGGCACTGCCAAAGATTGCATTATTCCATGCAAAACTATATCCAGACACTCCAGACATACTTTTCAAATCCTATTATTTGTGGCTTTAATTATGAATTTAGTCTGTCAGGTTTTCCTCTGACCAACGCCATCAAATACAGACAGTGAGGTTAGTTCTGCTGTATGTTTGTGTGTAGAAATGTTTGAAAGATGCCTGCAGTCGCTGCAAGCAGCACCACCGAAGTTGTGCTGCTGAGCAGAGGGGTTGAGGTCTGCCAGCAGCCTGCATGGGGCTAGGAAGGAGCAGAAATGAGTTGGCTGTGAGGGTGGCAAAGAAAAATCATCACTGTGCTAAATGATGAGATGTGAACAGGATGGATATCAGCCTCACTGGAGATCAGGACAAACTTGAAAGAGTCTCTATTTGTGCACTATGCATCATCCATACAGAGTCTGGCGGTTCGTAACTTTATATTATCATGTGGCTCACTGGCTTCAATCTTCTTGTTGTCATTAGCCTAGAGAAATCAACTATCTCTTCTCAGCACATTAAGATTCCCCCAAAGAAAGGCTACTTTCCTTAATAAAATATGTCTGCTTTTCACAAGTGGCTAATCCTTCAATTTCCTCTTCCAGTTTCTGCTCTGAGAGGCAAATGCTTGGCCATCTTGAATGTCTAGGCTCCTCCTTGAGTATATTACAAAGTATAACAGTGTCAGAAAAAACAGTACAGGACAATCTGCATCATAGAATCATAGAATCACAGAATAATAGAATGGGTTGGAAGGGACCCCAAAGCCCATCTAGTTCCAACCCCCCTGCCATGGGCAGGGACACCCTCCACTAGACCAGGTTGCCCAAAGTCCCATCCAACCTGGCCTTGAACACTGCCAGGGATGGGGCCTCAACAACTTCTCTGGGCAACCAGTTCCAGTGCCTCACCACCCTCACAGGGCAGAATTTCTTCCTAATATCTCATACAGAATCATAGAATGATTCTGGGGATTTTAACTTTACCCAGACAAACCTTTCATCTATCATTATTGGCACGGTAGTGAGAAATTGAGTATCTATCTATAATTTAAATACAACCTCACTGATATGCTATTGATTGAACCACTTCACACCAGATTTCCTCAGAACTGAAATTAGCTGTTTGGTTCAGCATCTGTGAATTTCATTTTACCAACAATTTAAGCTATTACATGCCCATGTAATGCCGAAGAAGCTATAGCTATTCAATTCCCTATAGTTTTAATAACAGATTCAGTATCTGTTGGAGAAAGGCTGTGTCCAGTATAGCAGTCATTCCATGCTGCACTTAAAAATTAGCTAGCTTGGCTTTATTTTTGATACAGGTTCATTACACACATATTATCAGCTTTGAAAAACAACACCTCACAGTGCAGAAAGATACTAACATTATGAAACACTGAAAAAAAATTTGTTTCCTAATTGCAATCAATTCAACCATGTACACTTTTGTTACTTTTAAAATGATTTATAATCTAGGGTTTTAGTTGGTTGGTTGGTGGGGTTTAATGGAAAAAAAGCCCCAAACTATTTCACTGTTATCATTGTAATCACCATCTGCACTGTTTTGGAACTTAATTCTGGGATCCACTGGACTGTGTAAATCAGCTTTTTGCAGGCAAAGCCTCAGCTATGGTGAAGGCAGTCTGAGGTCTTAGTTGAAGCAGGGTGAATACAGCTGAGCTATAAAATAAAGCATTCCACACTATTCTGTAATCTTCAAATGGCTATTTAAGCTATTAAAAAGAAAAAAAAGGCAAGTTCTCTAGTAACAGAATATCCATTTACATGAGGCAATGTCTTCTGGAAACAATAAAGGTGCCTATCTGTGCAGTGCCCAGGATAACTTTTCATTCAGAACAGGACATTTTCTATTTAAGACATTTCACTCAACTGTAGATTCTAAAAAATCAAGTATCACACCGTAGGTTCTCCTTCACGGTCTGCAGAGGAGGCCTCACATGCAGGCGGCTTTAAAGCACAGTTTTACTCAATGTCATCTCGCACAGAAAAGCACAGCAGAGCTGTTTGACCTTGCGAAAGCAAAGCACACTGGCAGGTCGTTAGAAGCCCATGGGTAGTATCTAAAAGGCATAAAAATATTTATGTCCACATGCATGCTTTCCAGAAAATCTCAGTACTTCAAAATCTTAGTTTAACACCTATATTCCCCAAGAGGTGTGGAAGCACTTGAAAGCTATTCTCTCTGCCTTACTTGTGATTTTTCTCCATGAAATTTTAGGCATCTGTCCTGGTTTCAGCTAGGATAGAATTAATTTTCTTCCTAGTAGCTGTATAGCATTATGTTCTGGATTTGGGATGAAGATGGTGTGGATAACACACTGATGTTTCAGTTGTTGCTGAGTAGTGCTTACACAGAGTCAAGGACTTTTCAGCTACTTGTACTGCCCTGCCAGCGAGGAGGCTGGGGATGCACAAGAAGCTGGGAGGGGACACAGCCAGGACAGCTGACCCAAACCGGCCAAGGGGATATTATATACCATATGATGTCACACTCAGTATATAACCAAGGAGGAAGATGGCTGGGATTCTGATCACTGCTTGGGGATGGGGATGGGCATTGGTCAATCGGTTATGAGTAATTGCACTGTATATAACTTGCTTTGCATATTCTTATTCTTATTCTTATTCTTATTCTTATTCTTATTCTTATTCTTATTCTTATTCTTATTCTTATTCTTATTCTTTCTTCTTTTGCTGTCCTATTAAATTATCTCTATGAGTTTTACTTTTTTTCTGATTCTCCTCCCCATCCTGCTGTGGGGAGGGCATAAGTGAGCGAGTGGTTGCATGGTGCTTAGTTGCTGACTAGGGTTAAGCCAGGATAGCACCTGAAAACTCAGATATGATGTAGCTCTTTGAATTCCCTACTGTTAATAGAGGGAGATAGAGAGATAGATACACCAGTTTGCTTCATTTAGGTACAGCTTTTGCCATCACTCCCAGAGAATCACCAGGTAGTGCTGGCATTGTCCAGCAATTGCCTCAGCCTGGCAGGTACAACCTCACAGAGACCAGGAAGCACTACTGTGGTGCCAGATGTGCCCTCTGCGGGTTCCTGGAACTACAGATTACTTTCTTTTCTGTTTTCCTCTTGGCCATGTTACTCTCACATTTCTGGTTGCACAGAAACTCAGGTTCAGGAAAAGAAAACTTTCTCATTTGTACCATGACCTGACAGTTTAAGCAGTGTCCAAGTGATCTTCAAAATTAGCAGTTTGTCACCACTGTTCTTTCATGCCACCACCCCAGCTACAGGATTAAGCAAAGTTGGATACAATCACAAGTGGGTATGTAAATTTCGATTGAATCTATGAACAACCTTTTCCAAGCAATAAAATAGTTTACTAATACCAAGGCTGGGGCTCTTAGTAGTGTGTTTAAGCACAACTGCTTTCCTGTGGCTGAGGAGACTTAATTCACTGAAAATTAAGTATGTGATTTAAAGCTTGGCACTGTGGGACCTGCTAGATTGGAATAGGACATAAATATAGAAAATAAACCAAAGGAAAACTCAAGTGATTAATGGCCTAAATACCATACTCAGAAATGCCCCAGAAACATTGTCTGACTTCAGAATCCCAAATCACAGCACTTAAGAGCTAAAATGTGACTTAGTAAAAATTTCCGACCCCAAACACATAAAACTGTGATGCTGAAAATCCTGCACACAACTGCCATCTAGATAGGTAGAAATACCTAACCTTTCCAGAACTCTCTTGATCTTCAACTTCTTCCTACTTCCGCATGACTTCTCCTTCCCCAATGAAGTGATAAATATTTCTTCTAAAAAAAAAAGTTAAAAAAAGTTTGAAACTCCTTGCTATTCTGCTTATTGTAGACCTTTCTTCAACAGCCTGATGGCAAGAGGTAGTCATCTAGCTTGTAGGCTAGATTTCATTGCTGTCTGTGTTTGTAAGTGCTCAGATTCCCTCTCCCATAGATATCCTCAGACTAAAGAGAGATTAGAAACAGATTTTTCATTCTTGAGAAAAGTACTTTAAGTGGAAGCACACGATGCAAAAGATGAGTAACATCTCCTGCACCATCACCACTACCTCCCCTCTGCTTTGGAAGGAATTCAGTGTTGGCCCAGACTGTGCTCCAACCACAGGCACCAAAACAAGTTTCTCTCACGACCTGGAGTTTGGCGTCTCTGTCGCTATGTCTGCATAACAATGGCTGTTAAAGCAGACGGAAGTCTGTATCATTCTCTGGTAGCTAAGAGCCTAAATTTCACATCTGCCTTCTCTTAGGTAGAATTTACTGAGTCCAGACCTTGATGTTAGGAACTAGCTTGACCCAGCAAAGCAGAAGAATCAAGTTTTGAGTTAGTGTATCTCCATTGCTTGGTCTGTTTTTCCCTGGATCTAGCATCTTCATGCCTCAATTTCAATAGAAAGGTTGTGTGTGCAGCTGCAACCGCAGTCAAACCCCTAGTGGTTGGTCATCTGAATAGTTCTCCCTCTTCCACTGACCATATTTTGTGGATCTCCACTGATCAGCCTAGGAACACAGACACCTGGTGAATCACCCAGTGCTCACCTAGAGTCCCACTGCATATGATTTGGCCCCAGGTTCTCAAAGTTTTCATGCCTCTTATTTCCCATACTGGAATTCCCAAAAGATGTCAAAAGCAAATCCTGGAGTCTTTTATCCTTTGTGCAGACTACAGGTAACCAGGACAGGAGAATGCTCCTAATTATCAGGCAGAGCTGCATCTCAGTTGCCTGCAATTTATCTTGGAGCTAATTGATTCCTGAAGCTTATACAGCAAACTGACTAACCCGTACCATAGTGAGTACTAATTGCTTGGACTCTCAAAATAGCTTTTAAGAATAATACATGCTAACCACACATACCAAAACGTAGTACTATTAGTCAGTGTTCCAAGCAACTTAATTACTCTTTCCAGTGTGTGTGTGTGTGTGTGTGTATTACAATGCTCCAAAAATTTATTTCTAAATAGTCAAGCCACAGAATGGAGCCTGAGATCACAAGAGTCTGGGTTACAAGAAGAGTATGAGTTAAAGCAACAAAAATGAAAATGGAAATCCCGAGATAGCCTCCATTCCCAATTCCACATTTTATTTTGTTTATGAAATAACTAATTCAGTGACTGAAAAAAAGGTAATATTTTCTTGAAAAGGAAGAGCGAATACCATTGAAGTCCTATATTCCATATTTACTTTCTCAAAACAGCTGTCAGAAACAAGCAGCACTAAGAACCCATAAAAAACCCCCACGTGAAAATAATGGATAAAGTAGCAGATGCAGCTTTTACTTACTGTGATGATTTGAAAAGGCATACTACTAAAACAGCAGCAGAAAATTCTTTTTTAAGAATCCGCCTTCTGATCATGAAGGCAGATGGTCAAAGCCTGGGAAGGACCAGCGGCTTGTATAGCAACCTCCTAAACTCTTTTCACTGCAGAGTGAACTTATGACTAACTGTAGACAACTACAGTTAAGAGAGACAAATCACAAAAAAATGTTTAACATTTCCCCAAGGAAACACTTACTACCAAATTCAAATTTCTACAAAGCACGGGGTGTACACTGGGGATCTAATCAAGAAAATGCTCATGAGATCCAAAGTAAAAGAGGTTCAAACCCCAAGAGAAACAGAGGTATGGTGTTCTGCTAAAAGGGGAGCCCTTACTAACAGAGTTCTGTATTTCTGAACAAGGTTCCAAAAGGAACAGTCAGCTTCTGGGAATGTGATATTCTTAATCAGGAAAACTGAGAAGTACACATATAAAAGATTTAGAAGAGCTAGTTAGAACTGAGACAAAATAATTCTCCTGGAGAAGTCTCATTTTCCTTCCCTCCTCCCCCATACACACTTTTGGAACAAAAGCTCCTAACAGCCTACTGGAAAGGGAGGCATTGTTTCCAACGTCTTTTGCAACAGGCAGAGAAAACGTACCATTTAGGGTGTGCATTTTGTTCGGTCGAGCATTGCAAGGAGCACTGGACTAATAGATGTGACAGTGAAGGGATTTTATAACATCAGCCTTATGTAACTTCTTGATTTTCGTAGATGGTTAGCAGCAAGAGCTGCTTTGGACAATGTGAAATCATCTCTCAAAATAATACGATATGACAGGCCAAGTGTATTCTGACTTGATTTGCACCAGGGACTAGTACAGGATATCTCATTGCAGTGCAGCCATTCCCAAATCCAACTGATGAAGTCAAAGATGTTCTAAGTTCCCAAAGTGGGGGAAGAACCCCCATGTTTTCCAAGAGTGTCGGCTCCTGGCGCTTAATGAGTAGTGTATTGTAATGCAGAATTTAAATTAATTGTGTACCAGGAAGGGATTTTTGGGTTTTATTTATTTATACATCTCAAGGGCTGTCAGTATACAGAAAACATGATACAATGAGTTCAGCATGTGGGGGTAATCATGCAGTTAGGCAGCAACGTTTAATCTAGTTGAGGCCAGTAATCTCTGGATGTTGATGTGCAATGTCATGCGCTGCCTTGTAGCATTTCCACATGGGCGATCTCTTACTTTACAGCATTAGAATCTGCATTTGATTTCTTACTCTCTTATCTGACTCCTCAGGGATTCGGTAAATCCAGCAGTAATTTACGACTGCCATTCTCTCCGGGCTTTGACACATACACAGTCAAGGATTAAAATCAGGCTTCTGCAGCAGCAACCGCTTGCAGCCATCCACCCTGCCCTTCTGATGGAGCTTGCCAGTGCCACCACAGTAAGTCTGAAATCCCTGTGAAGCAACTCCTGAACATCTCAAGCCTGTTTATGAAGGTACATAGATCCACTATGAATGTAACACTCAGCTGAGAAGGGCAGCAGTACAGAAGCTGAATTATAAATCATGCATCAATCTTTGTCAGACGTGGGACAGCAACTTGGGCAGCACCCATCTGAGCCATCTGATTTTATTCTGCTTCTCCATGTGAATGAACCCTTGGACTTCATCAATTTTTACAAGTTAGTAAATGACAATCCCTCCAAAAGCAATTGTTTCAGAACAACAGGGCTACTTCAGAGGCTTTGCAGACTATTATTCTACTGAGTGCTTTACAAGTCTGACTTCACAAGTCAGTTTTCTTTGCTCACACTTTTTTTTTTTCACTTTTTGAAAATTTTCATAGCCACAAACGAAGCAGAAATGAGGGTTTCTGCACATTCCCCTTGAACCTAATTAAGAACTGTGTTAAGTCACTGTCTCCACATGGGAAAATCTCTCTCTATCGGACATGGGCACAATTATATATCAAACTTGGAAGTCTTGTACAGCAAAGTATGTAGGCGCTTACTTACATGTTTTTATCATACAGAGTGAACAGTCAAAGTAGTTGTTGATTTTAAATGATAAACTTTTATTCTGAATATACTGTTTTTGCACAAGAATTAACACAACAGTTGTAGGATTATAAACTTTTTATAACATTATTGTACAAATTTTTACAAAAAAATTATTTTTCCAGGCTTGTCAAGTTCCACAAAAGTGTCAAGAGAACACAAGAAAAGGGAGAAAGACCTGCTTGCCTTGTAAGAGCAATCAAGCCTTTTTTTGCAGAAACGCACACTGAGCATTTCAATAAAAGTATCCCAGAAAGCATGATCCAGACATTCCATACAACACAAGAAGAGAAGACAGCTTTGTCAGATCACAATTGCAATTCCATGGCATCTGAACAAGACAGTATCCCTTTAGCCTCAGTGAAATTATTTCTTCAAGATGATGTTTTTCTTCTAAACCATAAACAGGACAGATGCAAGTAGCTGGGAAGAGGGTGAGGCTAACTTTTCAAAACTCTTGAATTGTTTTCAGACAACTTTGTTTTAATCTTTTTACAGTAGTGTACAATGAGTATTAACAATATTAACATTGTGGTATGAAAAAAAATAATAAATCTGGCCTTTGTTAAAGGCTTGGATGTCTGTCGAAGCTAGGGTAAAATTTATCCTACGGAAGGAGTTATTAAGATTTCATCTTGATTTGACATTCCAGAAACACCCGAGTGCGTTGCAGTGCCTTGTAGGCATTAATATACTTCTTAATAACCAACGTGCTAGCATCTGAATTTCTAGGACCAGTGGGACTGAGGTTGTGTTTGGAAATTAAGACACAGGAAGCATGTTTTCTGAGCTGAAGTGTTAATGGGAACAAAAGATCTTAATGTCTCTTCAGTGATACCGAAAAACTCTCAACTGCAGCAAGTAACACTTGGGTTGCAAAGGTCACTTAAAAGGGATACTGCCTATTTGAACCCGGTAAGGCCAGCTTTTAAGTTAGTAAAAGGAATATTATAGGAAAACTTACAAATGGCAGCAACACTGGTTTTTTTTGTCAAGTTCAGCAGTAAAGCCTCAAGCATTAGAAACATGAAAAAGATCATACTAAAGTCTTAAAGGTACAGGACCTAAAAATCTTTTCAGTCATACCTGCTATGTCATGTTAAAAACCTGTTACAAATATGGACCACGGTCAGTGTTTTGGCAGTAATGCTGGTTGTTTAAATGAAAAACTAGAAAGAAACCTTTCATGTTAAGTCCTCAGATCATGTTTTGCACAGTACCATACCGTAACAACTGTAATGGTGGTTGTCAGACATACAATAGGCTGCATGACTTCTGTGTAAACTGAAACAGTCCCAACAGTTCCCTTAGTGGTGTTTAAAGGATCTGAGCAAACATCAACACAGCTTTTTATCTGGCTTAAAAAAAAAAAGGTTTTACAACACATTGTAATTTGAAAATGTCTCAGTTTAAAGCCTAGGATCAAGTTTCCTCTCTCACAGACAGGAGGAGATGACTATTATGCATTATGTGAGAGTAAGGATTCACTTCTGCATGAGAATATGTATATATTCATGGAAGTTATTTCGAACAGACTGGCATTCACATTTTGAGATGGCTAAAGTTCGCATTGCATTTTCTATCTGTATTTTGTAATTT
This sequence comes from Psophia crepitans, assembly GCA_013399095.1. Taxonomy (NCBI): domain Eukaryota; kingdom Metazoa; phylum Chordata; class Aves; order Gruiformes; family Psophiidae; genus Psophia; species Psophia crepitans. The sequence continues at coordinate 878,812 of VWZZ01004209.1, read as the reverse complement.
GCAGCTATCTAAGTAGTGCATTAAAAATCATTGACCATCACTTGGATATAATCAACCTATATATTGCTTGCTGCAAAAAGAAGCCAAAATTTCTTTTTTCCCTATTTAAAGTATTGACTTCTATAGGGGCAGTAGTAAGCTCTTCTGGGAGGGCCAGATTCTAAGTTTTCTGTCAGATGGGTATAATGGCTGGAAGGCCAAGTGTTTATAAAGAGACATTTTTCTTCAAGTCATATAGAAGGGCAGAGAACTAACAAAGGACATTTCCCTCTTTGGCTAACCCAAGAAGGGTAACGTGTCTGCATGGCATGGGCTTCTCCCTTGTTTTGTATTTGAACACTCTAAGGGCAGTGGGATGAGGGCAAAAGGCCCGGTTGTTTTCTGCGGCAGCAGGGCTCTGTGGCCCCTTTCTTTCTGCCTACAGACTAATCACATGTTTATTCAGTAACTCAGAATATGACCTACCAGCATAAGCAAATTGTTCCAAAATGTTAAATAATGGAACTGTTCCATGAAGGGTTTCTTCGGACAATCTTATAAGAAATTAAGAGAGTAAAATGCAACTAATATGTATTTTAAGCAATCTTAAAGCTGTAAGTGTAGTAAGTATTGGCCTAATCCTACCACACTTGTTCCTCCCATAAAATTTCAGCTGACTATATTAAGGAAAAATACAGGATGCAGTCTCAGCATTAGAAAGACTTGAACCAATTTTTTATCAGGTGGTAACTGACAATAACGTGAAGAGAAGTGCAGTAATATGACTAGAAAGAAGAGCTCCAAGATTATCTTCATCAGTATTATCAAAACTAGCTCACCTTCCCTGAAGAGGACCTGAAGTCATCCAACAGAGTTACTTGTACTTTTAACCCCATGACTTTTTTAAAAAAGCTAAATCTGATCACTGAACAAAAAGTCAGGTTTTATTTTTTTCACTCACTGTATTCCCAAACATGAGAAAATACACAGCTGGAGCCAAGATACATGAGAAGAACAACGAACCAGCCTTGAGCACAACTACAGTAGACATCTGATCTTTTGCACCATGCCATGGCTTTGAGTAGCTAGTCCAGTTTTCATAGGATATTAATGCATGCCCAATTATTTCTTTAAGCTTTTGGCATGATCAAAATGATATCAATCAGTCGCCAGCATATACATACCATTGCTTGCATTTTCTTATTTTTTTTAAAGAGCTAGTGTATTGTGCCATGTTAATATTTGCATATTGCAGTTGTTAGCAGAATTGTACAATACCAGCAGAGTTGCACATTCATTGTTTTAGCTGTCTTGCAATACTGTTTAGTTCTGAAAACTAGAAAAAAAGCGCAAATCATATTTTGCATCAACACTATGTTACACTGTAATATTATAATTTACTGCACCAATCTGTTATCACCAATGAGGTTGTATAAAAACAACTTCTAAAATTATTATTCACAATCAAGTATCAATGTGCATACATATAGATTCAAGGCTCCCCATTTGTTTAGATTTTTTTCTAATCTCATCAACCAGGACATTTTGTTGTTAAATATGCTATTTTCAATAATAAATAGCAACAGTAGAAGTTTTAATATTATGGGTGTCTTTATACAACGGAAACAAAGGGGGAACCTGATATGAACCTTAGAGAACATACACTTCCAAAAATAAATGTGTTAAATCTGATTTTTATATACTTAAAATATCTGTACACAGGTTTTCATGTGAGATCGCTATTCTGTAAAAAATCCAACTCAACCCTTTTGTTACGATAGCTAAATTTACCCTATTTTCTCAGCTTTTTCATTGCACAGTATATTCAGAGCTCTGTTTCATAGCATAATTTAATATGATTTGATTGCAACACATTGCAATGTTCAGTTTCTCACACAATAAAAGAATCACTCAGTTACCTTTTCAATGGACTATACCCTACCATCAAAGAAAACAAACTGAAAAACAATAACATAGCATCATCATCATGCAAAATACCCTTGGAAACCAACATTCAAATATCACAAAGACATTTTTTATTCACAAGCATTTTTTTGAGCCTTTGAAGGATTTGTCTAGCTTTATATATAACTGCATTGTGAAAAGGAGGTGAATATTACATTGAAATTAAAATTTTTCTGACAGAAGATGACAACAAGTTTAAGATGAGAATCACTTATTAGTTAAACTCTCAAGCACCTTTTTGTTTTTAAATGAAGAAATTCCTTCCTTCCTTCCTTCCTTCCTTCCTTCCTTCCTTCCTTCCTTCCTTCCTTCCTTCCTTCCTTCCTTCC
>VWZZ01004209.1:853840-876416 GCA_013399095.1 Psophia crepitans | reverse complement strand
CTCCTTCCCTCCTTCCCTCCTTCCAACAATTCACCAAAACTTAGCTGGCTACATGATTCATTTTGGGCAAAACTGATGTTCAAAGCAACCAGCATGGTGCCAGCAATACATATTGGGGAGTATGTTTTCTTTTTCCTGTTTTTTTTTTTTAAATAAACGTTCATGTAAAAGAATATAAATCTTCAAGATATCCAAAGCTTAAAAGAAATCAAAATCATATACATAAGCTATTGTCAGGGGAGCCCTTTTACATGAAGTTATCAAGATTACAACAACAAACAAACAAACAAAAAATACTCTTAGATTCCCCAATGAAGCACATATAGAACTCTGTTTGGATGGCATAGATGATGCAGCATTCACACACGTTTAAGGATCCGACACTCCAACATGCAGCCACCGTGGGTGCCTTTCTGAGTCTCACTATGAGTGATAACCAGACATGAGCACTGCTGTTCTGCTGCTGTCTGAATAGCTGACCCTTTTTAAAATGAAACTGAGGCTATCGTTTTGGCCGGGTCTTGATTAAGTTATGCAGATTTTGGTTTAGCAAGGTCATAACTGGCAGTGTCTGCTGCCAGATAACAGCCAAAGTAGGACCAGCTGAATTCCTACCATAGACCACAGTGATGGACTCAGACCAGAGACACCACCGCAGTCGGCCGAATCTTCCTGTTGACAAGAAAAGAAGAAATCATTTAACATTAATTGCAATTCAATTTCCTGAGAATTAATCTACATTTCAGTTTTCAATGTTTTGAACTATCCTTGAGGCATCCTTTTTGGTCTTATATATGTTATTTTGCTTAAAATAACAGCAAAATAATGCCTGAAAGTTTGTCTTATTTTTGATACAAAGGTGGCATTACTACATTAGCTATTAAGCATAGGAGAATTAAATACTTACAAGGCTTATTGCAGTCACTTATGAACTAGATGGGATACTTACGCAATCAAACAAAAAATGCTATGGGATATACCTGGGGCCCCAGTAAACCACATCTATATTCCTTAAAATTACATTAAATTGGGGATTTTGGGTACCACTTTATTGTGAGGAAAGATGGAAAAGTAGATAACTTTTCAAGATTATAAAACAAATACCAGAATTTGTTCATGTCCATTTCATCAACATGTTCACACATAAAACCAAATATGCTCTGCAGGGGAAGTTATGATCAAAGAGAATGAAAATCCTTTCTCTGTCACTGATGCTGTATTCATGAACGAGAACCAAATTTTCTATTGTTTTTTTGTATGTATTTGATGCAGTTCCTAGAGAAGATGCCCGCCAGTTTGAGGGCTTACTTTAAACTGCACCATTCAGTCATGCAGCAGTGGACCTAACGATTCGTTGTGCCCCACAGCAATCACACCTCTTCCCCCATTCCTCTTCACCGTTTACTGCTGTTATTTGGTCCCGCTTTGTCTATAATGTGTAATATCTTTCCCATCATGGACTTATTCACTAGTCTGTCTGAAATACATTTGATAGCTGTTCTGGGGTCTGTAACATCTTTACACCTTCTTGTTTCTCAGGATTGATACAGCCTATGTTTAGCTGCCTAAAACACCAGGCCAATGTTCCAGCTACCCCCTGCCCTGCTCTGTCCACGGAGTCTGAGATTCATGGATAGGTCTGAAGCCTGAAAATACTTGGTTTTCCACTTGTTTTCAATCTATTCTGTACCCATAGTGTAAAAAGACACTTTCCATTTTCCAAGAGATGCCAAATGTCCAAGGACAAGACAACAGTGTAGGTAGGTAGTGACTTAGGTATATTAGGAACTGGGGAATCTTCAACAGGAGGAACATGTGCAGGGAAGGACAGGCTGCACCTTAACTGTAATAGAGCCCAGCTGCCAGCAGAAAAGTTAAAAAGGTTTTAGAACCGAAAGCAGAGAAAAGCCAATGAGCATGGAACACGTCCGGGTTCAGACTGGCACGCCCCTGAGGTATATGTAACTAATATTCAGTGTGCCTCAGGAAAGGCGCGGGGTATGAAAAGTACAATCAGGATAAATAAGGAAGGGTCATTAAAACACCTCTAATTAACTGGCATGGACTTAAGCAAATCTTTCAAGTGCTTCTACACCAATGCTAGAAACATAAAAGATGGGGGGAGGAATATAAATCATCAACGAACCATTCCAGAATAATATACATATCAGAAACCTGGTGGAAGGAGAAAAATCAGTAGCATAGAGCATTGTCAGGCAACCAACTTCTTAAGAATGGTAGTGGAGGACATACAGCAGAAGGGTAGTATGTAGAGGATAATAAGAAGTGTAATAGCATAGAAGTATTACAGGAAAAGGAAAGTGTGATGGAATCTCTGTGGATAAGAAATTTCAGAGTCTGAAAATCAGAATTTAATACTAGGATTGCACTGCTGACCACCTGATCAAAGTGACAATATCAATCATGAAATGTTACGTGAGATTTGAGAAGCCACATAATGACTGGATCCATGCCTTATCCACATTTTTGGATATGATAAATGACTGCCTTTTGGGACAAACCATCTCTGAATTTTTAGAGGTGCATGGGGCCTTCTTCAAATTTATTATTGGAGAGCTGCTCTTTACAGCTCTAGTAGTTCTGTAGACCACAATGCAATAGGACTTAGCTTTGCTGTGTGAGAGATCAGGCCAAAAAAAATCCAAAAGAAAAGATAACAATTTCAAGAAAGGGAAATAAGTGAAAATTACTACAAGCAGTTAAAAAAAACCCACAACAAACCAAACACAAAAACAACAAACGAAGAAAATTGAAAAAAAAAAACCAAAAAACCCAAGCCAACCACTTAAAACCCAAACAAATAAAAAACAGAAAGCAGGAAAAAACCTAGAAGAATAATCTCAAAAAGCAAGTCACTCACAAGGATCCAGAAGAAAATACTGCATTAGATATCCAGGTATAATGAATGCCACAATTAGAACAACAACTCCCTACTCCCCAGCACCTATCTCCCAAAAAAACCTCAACTCCAAAACAAATGAAAAAACACAACCCCTACCCCCCAAATACCCGAGGAAAAAAAAACCCAACACATAAAGAAAAAATACATGACAAGGAAACACCCCTGCATGAATCAGTACAGAAATTTAGTATGCTGTCACAGGGAAAAGGTCAGTATTTAAGAAATCAAGTTTACTCAAATGAGCAAGAACAGGAAAGCACATAAAAATGGCAGATTAGATATAAACAGGAAATTAGGAGGGATGATAATTTTTTATGACCTCCCTGCAAAATATGCTGAAAATGATAGTAGAAAATTTTTAACAGATCGAAAGTACAAAGCCAAATAGGGAGATAGGGCAAGAGCTTGATAACAGAAGTGTATGTGGGGATTATAGGGCGTAGCAAAGGACTTCAATGAGTTCTTTGTGTCAGTTTTAAGGGGTGAAGACTTTAATGAGATTCCCACCGCACACAATGTGTTCTTTAAAGCTGAGAGGTCAGAGGAACCAGATCTACTTGGAATAAAAATATGGAAAATCAGATAAAGCAGAAAAACTAGTCTCAATAAGTCATGAGGAACGATAGCATTCACCAACAGCTTCCTTTAGAAACTTGGATGTTAAAAAAACCCACCCCGATGAAACCAACAACCAGCATTCAAATTCTTAAAAAAAGTAAAGAAAAAAGAAGATCCATTCTCTCCTAAAGCAAAGAGCTCTCGTCAGCTGCTGTTCTTTATCAATAGTAGCCATTTCCAGACATGTTTCTGACATCTACTAGCTTTATAATTTAGTTCCATAATTTTGGCTTTTATTTTTTTTTTTTTTTAGTAGATTGCACTCTACAAGTTCAAAATGCCTAAGGTTTCCAGTCAACTAGTAAGTCATGAGTGAACTCTGCTGCACTAGATTTGGAGTAGGATGCTAAGATTTAAAGATGCACTGAACTTCTGGCTTATTTAGTTTGGCTCCGTCACTTTTTGCATCTGCATTTTATCTTGTCATGTAGCTTTATTTCTTTTCAAAGCACCTAAAAATAACCCTGTTTCTTCCTCGCAGCAAGTACCATCGGAAACAGAATTATCAGTAAAGGTTTCTTCTCACATGAATTCAACGAACAGTACTCACTATTACCTCTTAGTATTTAAGATTCTTATCACTGAAACTAGAGAAGTCATCTTTGAAGAAATAGTCTAAAGTAAACCACAAGGTTTCAAATTTTCCAACAGAGGTGACATGTCTGGAGGGTAAGAAAGAAGTAAATTGAACATCTTCAACAAAATTGTGTATAACAGGAAGGGGAAAATATAATTATAGTGAAAATGGTATTGATTATGGATACAGAGTAGATGGAGCTCCACATATAGAATTATACAGTAAGCAGCTTTCACGCCACCTCTGCATTAGACTGAATATTGCACAATTTATGCTGATGAATTAATTCTATCACTATATGTACTTGAAAAAAGCTCCATTCTGTGGCCCATTTCTATTTGCCTTTTGAGATTTTTTTAAACTGCATCACAGTTTATGGGCCTTGCTTTTACATTCAATGGTTATGCTATATAATATTCCAATTGGATTGAAAAGAAATATTTTACTATCTTTTGCTCTCTCATTAAGACTATACAAGGCAGTTTTTAAAGGATTCACAACTTTACAACAGGAGAAGCATCATGCAGGAGAGGCATCTTCTTATTATGAATGACAGATTTAAACTGCGCTAGACAAACATATGCAGGGTTTGTACACATATTTCAAGGTTGGTGAGATTTTAACCTCATATTGATCAAAGTCACATTGAAATTCTGAGGTTTGGAGATCAATTTAGAATGGTAAACCAGCAGTTCTGCCAAGAACAATTTCTAAATATTCTCTTTGGAATCAGTTATTCTTTGTGTCCTAAGCCAAGACAAAAATAGTAGTGGCAAAGAAGGTACAGTAAATCCTATCTGAATTACTTTTTCCTCCCCAGCATTGCACATTGTAATTTCCTCGTGTGCTTTAACTGTTGTGAAAATGACAAGAAATGGGGTGGGTGAGGAGGGGAGAAGGAGGAGAAAGTCTGATTACACGCTGATTTGCATAAATTCAAAAAATCAGCTCAGAAATGAGTGGGTTCTAATAATTAATTTGGAACCAGATTGAGCAAAACGTCAAGTTTTGAATGGTCTTCAAAATACCTTTTTTGAAAAAATTTACCCTATACCTGAGCTTTAAGAAAACCTTGCAACTGTTTCCTGTAAATGTTATTTTTGAGATTTCTTATAAATGTCTCAAAATAAATTACATAGCATAATTTTCTCTTATCTTTACTTTATCTTTACCTCTGCCACTGCAGTTAGACACTTCACTATTTTTAAGCAGTTGCATTGAAATTTTCCAGACTATTACATTAGTCACTAATACATTAGTCACACAGAAAACATGAATAACCAACAAAACAGTTGGGGATGTCCTCTTTGCTGTTTTCAAAATAATATTCTGTAGATGGTTTCTCTTTGAAGAGAAAGAATTGGAAAAGAAATTGGAAAGAATCCTCTTTAACCAGTTTCGCTTCATCAGAAGTGTATCAGGAAATTCTTGCATTAAGAAGTCGCACGTCAAATTTCCTTGCATACTTGAGTTAGAGAAGTGTCAAATCCAAATGTCATCTCCTTCATGAGATGCCTTACTATGCCTCTAGAGAGGGTTATTTTACATCACACACTGTGAAAATTATTCAGCACTTTTAGAATGGAAATGAATGCTTTTCCAAAACCACATATTCATTGTTAAGTATCAAACCTACATATTCATTACTATACACCAACATTTCCTTAAAGGCAGTGCCAGTGCACAATTTGAAAGAAACACATGGAAATATAAATACATATATATACACACACATACATGTCTAAGTCTATAAACAGACTTGTTAATCTTTTAGAAGTACACTGTAACTATTCAATGTACTAAAACTTTGTCTTGAAACCTTAATCATTTCTTAGAACCCACTGTGCTACACCGACTACAAAAGGATAAAACAACAGTAGCTGCCAAACAGCTTCTGGTCTGGCCTTTGGTATCAGTTGGTTACCTCTAAGTTATACCTTTCATAAGCATATATTTGAAATGCTTCATATTGCATGGAGAACGCCTTTGCTTTTACTTGAGTTATATTGAGTTCCAATGCACAGTCTTTCATGACATTCATGTCCTTCTTTGTCTGGACTACCACACCAAGCTGTCAAATCTGTCCAGCTACCTGCACGTGGATCAGGGATACAGCCAATCCCATCAAGATGTATACAGTTGTCTGGGCTGCTAATCACTCCCGGAGCTCTCACTGACATCCCCTGACAGAAATAAGACATTCCCAGAAGGGACTAAAAACTTGTAGAGTTCTTCTCTTTATTCTCAGACATGACAAACAAAACCAGTGTGCATGTATAAAGAAGTAACAGCAAGCTGTTCAAAGGGGTGATAAGGACTATTTTGTTATCCTTGATGGAAAAAAACCCAACAGCTGCTGTTATTGAACCTGATCAGCTAGTTTGTATCCGTGTTGGCTTCGGTGATTTTAATAAAACTACACAGATTAATGTCCAGTGAGAACTCATTTCCAAAATCACAAAGTTATTAAAAACAGTACAGATGAACAAAATTACCTTTATACCTTTCTGCTGCCAAAAGTCTATCAGCTCAAATTATATTTCATGGGTTTCCCAGTGTTTTGTTTTGCCTCCTTGAGCAGAAAGACCATTTTGGACATAAAGAATTCATCTCAAGGCGAGTCTCTGCTGCTTTATATAGTTTTTTAATTAAAATAAGGTTACTTGCAGAGCACATTGCATGAGAAAGAACATAAGATGTTAATCTTCTATATTTTAAGGTGAAATACCACTGGCTTGGGGGAAAGGACTTTCACCCTTCCTTACAACCTCTAGCCATGGCTGTGCAAGTTCCTAGACTTGCTAGAAATTATATAATTTAAATTCAGAATAGGAAATGTCAAAATTACTCAAATACATCTTTTAAAATGAATTTTAAGTTGGGGTTTTTTGTGATATTAATTGAATCTCTTCCAAGCATAAAAAGAATATAAATTGTTAGGAGAATGAGTATTCTGAATAGTTACAATTTTCAATATTTTACTACACTAACTCTGAAAAATTACCTCTAAGTTTCCATTTCAGCCTCTGTTAGCTTTACTTTGATAGATATGTTAGTATCTCCCTCTAGTGGTTTTCTGAGTAATCATATTGATCAGAAATCCCCCACCCCCAGTGTACAAGGTCATAAATTTTCTTCTCTTTAGATCAGCAGTTCTCTTGTGTACATGTCACTAGCACAGCAGTGCACACTCTCACACCATTGAGTGCAACCCAGTCTAAAATGTCAAGGCTTTCATTACGCACCCCAGAGTCTGCACTAGGTTGACATGCAGCACTTCATGCATCTATGTATTTAGTTAGAAGAAAACACCCACCTTCTGCTGTAATTAGGCAATTAATACGTTTAGGTTTCAAAAAATTGAGAAATAAAAATATTATTTTACTAAATTCATAGTTTAACCACACTGATGCACACTGTTAAATTTCCTCATTAACATTTCCATTAATTTGAATGCTGTAACATTTCGGTTAACTTGAATGCAGTGAGGACTCCTTACTCTTCTCAATAGCAACATTTTCAGACAGACCACTCATTCTTGCTATCCCTAAGTACAGCTTTATTTTCACAGGTATTACAGTCTCTTCTAATTACTTTGTACCTTTCTTTGTCTCTGCAGAAAACTTTCTTCTTCTGCTTCGTTTTAACAGGGACAAGGGAAAAACGTTTTGAAGGAGATGACACTGATTCGGTTGGTACATGTGCAATCTCAGAGCTGACCATACAAACGCAACAGGTTCCCGAGTCTTTGTATTTGCTATGGGAGAGGCCCTTGTGTTCTGTAATTGTGATTTATAAGGCTCCAGACAGGGTTTTTTCATATTTAATTTCCCTTAATATTGCAATAGTAATTGGCTCCAGATTGTTGCTTTTGGGACTCGCTTCTTTCTGTTTTCTTTTGTATGCTTAGTAAGTAAAAAAGTCTGCTAATTTTTTAAGCCAAGAACAAAACAAAAAATTAGAGAAAGTAACTGACCATCCACACCACATGAAAACTTGCAGAAAAATGAAGATAGGAGCGGACGTCATGGCAGAGGCACGACTCGTTGTGCATATAGGCTGATCCTATTAATAACGGGCAAAGTAGCAAGTAGGGGAAAGGAAAGAAAACACAGAAAAAAAGACATACAAGATGAGATATCATGCAGATTGCTGGCAGTTAGCAGAGTTAATGTGAAAGCATCCACCCAAGAGCAAGAGATTCACAGCAAATTTTGCAAATAAACTTAACCAAAACAATTCACTGTTACAAAACACATGACTTACACACTGATTAGCACATCAAGCTAGTGAGCAAGAGTTGTACTTTCACACACAATCACATCAGGAGGATTTGGAATATTTACAATGGCCAAATAGCTTTTGGATGGTTTTTCAACTTTGTTTAACCTTTGCTGGCCAGTAAGACGACTTCCTTTGTAAAATAAAATTTGATTACTAGATAAATGCCTTGAATGCCAAGTGTCAGAACTTTTTTAACTACAGATATCTCAACCATTTTGCCTCATTAAAGAAAGACAGAGACCATACTGAATCAAAACTTGGTATAGAGCAGTTACAGTCAACTAACATCACTAGTTTTGGACAATTTTTCCTTTGCAGAAATGGGATGAGGCATTACAAATATATTTTAAAAATATTTTTTTATATATAACAGCAGATAGTTCCCAGTTCATTACTTCTTGTCTTGAAATTTATTCTGAACAATTCGAATTCAACACATCCTCTTTCATACAGTATTTTGAAAGGTAAGACAGAGATAATATTCAGTTATATATGTGGCACAGTTAGTTTTTCTCCATCAAAACCGTAACGTATGCAATACAGGGAGTCCTAAACAGCATAGTTTTGCTGATTTCAGTAAAGCAGTGCAGCGTTATACCTGTTAAGAATGTGACCTAAGGTCAATATACATTTGCAGAATTTCTAAGAGGAACAACATCCTAAACCAGATATGTTTTTAATCATTTACCAAGACAAATAGTGTTTGGAAACAGTAATATAAAAATACTACTTTTAAACCAGGATTATCATCTATTTTTGAAAGTCATAGAAGAACTAATTTCACAGTACCATACAAAGACCATCAGTTTTATGCTTGCTGATGGTTTGGGGTTTTTTTTTAGTGGGAATCATGTGTGAAAGTGCACTGGTTATAGGAAAGGCAGATAAGAAAGCAGCTGTTAATTTTATGTTAATTATGGGATATTTGAAATAGAGTGGCTATGGTCTAGAGTGAACAGTATGTTTAGCGATAGATAGGTTACCAGGTGCCAAGGTACATTTAAACATAGTTCTCACTGCTCTTCTAAAACAGCTCTACAATTGCTTTTAAAGATAGTCTTAAAGTCTTACAAGTTCAATTTTACCTGTTTGGCTTCATCAAAACAGACATCAGGACCCTTTCGATATCTGGGTTGCTTGACCATCTCACAAGGATTTGGCCCTTCATCTGTTTCTCTGGTTAAGGAGTATCCCTGTTTTTCAGCCATCATACATTAGGAGGATTAGCGTTCTGGGCTTACTTTCATGGGAGAAGAGAAGTTTTATGCTAATTCAGGTAGGATTGAAATAAACAGCAATAGTCACAGTTCCTGGTTTAAATTAAAGAAAACAAAATGAAACAAATCCTCCAGATTTAAATTTAAATCAAATAGTTTTTTTGGGGTTTTTTAACACTGCTTTAATCAAGAAAATAAACATCCTGTCTGACTTTTCAGAACCCATACTTCCCTAACTGTACACAAAATAAAAATAAAAGCTCATTTGGTTTTTTTGGCTTTGTTTGTTTGTTTGCTTTTTTAAGATTTTCTGTATTGCTTTTATTGCTATTGCATGAACATTATAGAAAATACTTGATAAAGTAGTAAGTTTTCAACGGTGCTGACTGGTTATAGCATATCTTACTCCTGAATTATTTTGCTAAAACACAGATGCTTTACTTTTCCATAAAAGCGAGGAAGCCTGTTTGGAAAAGTAATGCTATATACAGGCTGAAGATTACAGTGAAGGCCTGTTAGAACTACTGGTTCTATTATGTGTATACCTATATCGCCCCAAATGTCACAGACAAGATCGTTCCACTGTAGGCTTTGACAGCAAATGACAGAAAACCTAATCAGATCTCAGTAGCATTTCAGTGATGAAGGGAGGCAGAGGGAACGTTGTCTACACTTAACAGCTGAACAACAGGATAGAAATGGGAGCAGTGACACATCATTATTTAGCTAATTGTATATGTGAGGTAATGCATTAGCCTACATCTCTGAAATCTTTAATTGTATGTATTTAAATGTAAATACTATACTACATATTTGCCACAGGCTAACAAGGGACACAAGTCATTGCAGCATACTTGAAAGGCATGGATATGGTAAACTGAAAAACCATCTTCTGTTGAATCCTGCTTGACATTCAGTCTGTTAAGCTTTTTTATTGCACTGCTGGTAGTACAGACATTAAAGCTAAGATAGAGTGTTTCAAAAAAAACTGAGCTCCAATATTTCACTTATCTTAGTAGCTCTAACTTATACTTGAAGCAATCCTACTCATGCACTGCTGTGGAGTACTACAGCAGCTTCATTGCAATGAGTGGAGATGCCCAGTGGAAGAGAAAGCAAGAGGATGGGGAATTTAGTTTTACAGGTCTACATGTGTCTTCATTCAGATGTCATCAGACTAACCTTCCCTCTCCTCTGCTGGACCCCAGCTGAAAGAGAAGTAGAAACATGGAAATATTCTAAAAGACCATGTGTACAAGCAAAGCTGTACCAGCCAGAAGGAAGCAGAGTCTAATAACAACCACCTGAATAGCACCCAAAGGTCATTCTGTCTGCTTGTGTGATGTTATGCTACATCTGCATTTCACAATGTACCTTAGTTATAGAAAAGAAAGAATAGCTTAGTACTGCATAGTTGGAATGAAAATAAAATAGTTCATTTAGTCAATATAAGCCCACTCAGCTGCTCAGGCTGCCATTTGAGGCCATTTACTGCTTTCTAGAAGGTTTGAGCCCCACAGGGAACTGTAAGTCACGTGCTCATTTCCCATCAAATGTGCTTCATTTTCTATAGTGAGTGCTGTCTATAAATTCAGACAGTGGCAACAGTTAATCAAACTGTCATGGATTGGAGCCAATTAGAATATCAGGCTGTGTTTACATAGTTCTGTGATGACATGGATATTGCTTCCACCCCAATATAACTTCCTTTTCAGCCCAAGCGTAGATGGAATTCCAGTCTTACTAATGTGGCAATGAACGCTTTGCTTGTGCCAAAGAAACACAGTCATTTCTGCCACCATCTGCTTTTCTTTCAGGAATGGGAGAGGCTGTCTCAACTAACTTCCTGACATGGACAAAGGTATTACTAATTGTTTTCCATATTCTATCATAATAATTCAAATTATGATTGATTTACCATCTCGGCATGCTATCCTCAAGCACATACAGCAGAGAAAAATTGAGGTGAATTTCTCCTGGCCTAGAATATGTGTATGTTAGTTTATGTGTTTCCATCATTTCCATCACCTACAGATATCTACTGGAGTGAACAGGCTAAATGCATAGAGATTGGCATGATGGAAGCTGTAAATTAGAACAATCTTTCACATGTTTTTAATTTTAATGCATGTGTTGCAAGGACTCTGTTTAGCACGTATGCCACTGACATCTCCAGCCAGCTCTTAAGAAATTCTAAGTTAGCGACCGGATAAACTCTAGCTTTCGATGGTTAAAGCAATTTCCACAAGAAATAAGCCATTCTCATTGGCACTGAGCACACAGCAAAGTGCCTCTATCACTTCACCTCAGTGCTGCAGGGATCAGTGCAGCATCCCAACCTCTCATGATCAAACACACTTAGCTTGGTCTTGCCTGCTTTTGCTATTTTTCTAGACAGACATAACTTTATCTGTTCTAAAGGCTGAACAAACCCAGGACTCTCAGGTTCCCTTTGCCTATCCTGAGCTCCAGATGCCAACCACCTTGGTGGCCCTTCACTGGACTTCCTGTATGTCTTTGTGGTCCTGGGGAGCCTCAAACTGTACACAGCACTCCAGCTGTGGTGTCACCAGTGCTGAAGAGATGGGATGGCTAAGTTCTCCCAACCTGCTGACTACACTCTTGCTAACATAGCTCAGGATGTGACTGGGCCTCTTTATTGCAAGGCACAGTGCCAACTGATGTTCAACTTTTTTGTCCGCCAGGATCATCAGGTCCTTTTCTGCAAAGCTATTCCTAGTCACTCTGCCCCCAGCCTGTGCAGCTGCATATCATTATTCTGTCCTGGACCCAAGACTTTGCATCTGCCTTTCGGAAACTACATTAAGTTCCTGTGAGCCCATTTCTGTTTAGGTCCTCACAAACAACAGCTTTGTTCTCCACCTCTTTGTTCTTCTCCTCTGTGACTGCTGCCTCAGATGATCTGTGATATCATCCACAAATACCCGCTGCTTCAAGTACTCCAGTGGCAACCATGCTACTAATATGTACATAAACGGGCCATTTTTTTCCAAATATATTCTAGTATATCATAGCCAAAAATCAATCCACACTACTAAATAATGTGATTTTAAAGGATACCCGGCTTCTCTGCTTGCATCAGTGGCTTTGGGTCACAGGAGCGGCACAGCAGTTGGCTGTCACTAATAATGAATACTAGATTGGTGTTTGAAATCTTCTCCGCATAATAAAGTCTGGAAAAAAAGCCAACAAAAACCGACGTTTAAATGAAGCAAAGAAATCTGTATATGAGAAGGACACACAGTATTGGAATAAAAGTAATCCAACTTCACAGATTCAGTCTGCTTGCTACTGTTTATCTTTTCCATTAATGATCAGCAAGAAACATTTATAACAAATTTTGTAATTTTTTTGACATTTCCATGGTCTCCCCTTCAACTAGACTTATTAGTGGAAAAAATGGAGAAGAGTATAAAATGACTTTGAGTTAATAGCCAGCTCTGTACTGCTACAACAGTGGCTGCACTGAGAACTAAAATCAGTTCAGCATCAACTCTTCCCCTAACAACATTGAGAAAACCCCCAACCACAAAACCAACCAAAACCCCAACACATAAACCTGTTTGTAAGAAAGGTGAGATAGGTATAGGGTGTGTATGCTGTGTATTGGATGTGTATTTGTTGTGGTTTTATGTACATATAATTCCACAAAAGGCTTTTAAATTACTAGGGTCATTTTCAATTTAGAAATAATTGAATAGGCAGCATCATATCTGTAAGCTATAGATACTACACTTCATGCTTTAGATACTAAAGGTAAGGATAATTCTGGATTTTTCAAGGATAATTTTCATGTACAATTTAAATTTATGGGAAAGGCAGATAGATCTTCAAAAAGCAGAGAACGAAATCTCAATATTTCTTAGTCATTAATAAAATATATTCTACATGTCAGAGAGAAGTAAATTCAGGACAATCTGACAGGTTAATTTCTATTAGTGGTTTCTAAATACATTTTCCTACACACATAAAATAACAAGCAAGTCTTTTCATATAAGTGGTTGCCACTCCATATAAGCAGAGTTTTATTACTTAGGTGTGAAATGATCAGATTTTTTTCCTGCAGTTTCACAGATGATGAGTTCATACCACTGATTGGCTACAAAAAGACGACAAAATATCTGTTAATTAAATAGCTGATGTTGTGATTATATATCTGGTTTTAACCAGCTTAAATTGTCCTTTCATACTCATTCTCACACTGTGGCACTATTTTTGCAATATTAGCATAAAAATTTCTGTAGTAAACTGAACTAAAGAACTCTTCTCTCCAATGTTTGTTTTTAAAAAACCCACTACCAAAAACCAAACAAAAAAAAAAAAACCAACACCAAAAAACCCACAACAGCTTAATGAGCTCTCTGCACAACCAGGTACCACACAAACACACACCAGCAACACAGAGGAGGACGTATGGAAGTGGGAAAAAAGGTCTATGTTTTTTGACTGTATTCACCATCCTCCAATGTCCTCTGTCTTTCCTTCCTGGCTTGAAATATTGTCTTCAAGGAGTTTGAAACATGACTGTTAATTTTCATTTCTAAGATATCTTAATGTATGCAAACTTTTGACCCAGCAGGATTTTGTATGAAGCACAGAACTAGGTCCAAGTTGCTATGTTACACTACAGACTTGGGGCAGAGTGGCTGAAAAGTTGCCCAGTGGAAAAGGACCTGGATGTTGGTTGACAGCCAGCTGAACATGAGCCGACAGTGTGCCCAGGTGGCCAAGAAGGCCAACAGCATCCTGGCGTGTATCAGGAATAGCGTGGCCAGCAGGAGCAGGACAGTGATTGTCTACCTGCTGGTGAGACCACAGTGATCGTCCCCCTACTGATCGCCGCGCCCCCTGGTGAGGCTGCACCTCGAGTACTGTGTTCAGTTTTGGGCCCCTCACTACAAGAAAGACATCGAGGCCCTAGAGCGTGTCCAGAGAAGGGCAACGAAACTGGTGAAGGGTCTGGAGCACAAGTCTTATGAGAAGAGGCTGAGGGGACTGGGCTTGTTTAGTCTGGAGAAGAGGAGGCTGAGGGGAGACTCTATCACTCTCTACAACTACCTGAAAGGAGGCTGTAGCCAGGTGGGTGTTGGTCTCTTCTCCCAAGTAACAGGTTGTAGGATGAGAGGAAATTTGTCTCAAGCTGTGCCAGGGGAGTGTTAAATTGGATGTTAGGAAAAATTTCTTCACTGAAAGAGTGGTCACGCATTGGAACAGGCTGCCCGGGGAAGTGGTTGAGTCACCATCCCTGGAGGTATTTAAAAGACTATAGATGTGGTGCTTAGGGACATGGTTTAGTGGTGGACTTGGCAGTGCTAGGTTAATGGTTGGATGTGATCTTCTTAACAACCAAAATGATTCCGTGATTCTATGATTATGAAGTATCCAATTTTTTTAACTTAACTTTAAACATCAACATGAATAGACACATGGAACCTGAAGAGCAATTCTTTTAATCACAAAACAAAACAGCATGGTTTGCCAAATAAGACACACAGCTCTTGAGTACTATTGACTAGAAGGTAAATTTGAAGACAAATTGCATAATCTTCTTGACCATCAAAAGTTTCCATACATAACTAGATTTAAGAAAACAATATCCTTCTGAATATTGCAAAATGCCTTTAAGTTCACTCAATAAATTAAAACGAATTGTAACAGAGATAGAAATGCAGTTTTCATGGAGCATACATAGACTAAAAATCAAAAATTTGACTAAAATATCTCTATAATTCTTTAATTATTACAACTGAAATTCATTCTAAACAAATGCAAACAGAATGCAATTTATCATTTTACTGCCTATATACTTTTCTGTCTTGCTTATGTAAATTTGGTGGAATTAACCCAAAAAATATTTTTCTTCTTATAATAGTATCATTATCTTTTGTAAAATAAATTAATATCCAAAAGTTTTATTTACATTGAAGAAATTTTACCTGGAGCAGTTTATACAGTCTACAATCCCACCAAAGGATTTGTCATCATTTTCAAAGAAATACTGTGTTTGCTCAGTGATACAGCTTGTTTTAGGCAAAGCGGCACCAAAGTCATCATCTTCCATATCAGCTGACAGAAAGAAGAAATTAAATAAATAAATAAAGACATTTTTAAGTCACAGGCACAATGGGGAGATCCAAATATGGCCCCCAGCCTAGATTCTTACCTTCTACTTCACTCAAAGTTGACTCTTTAACATTCTCTTGACTTACCTGCTTCAAGGAAACGTGGAAAAGTCAAGCTCAAAAACAGCTGCTGTAAGATAGACCTGAACACAAAAGACAATATATATTTGTTAAAGGCTTTTTTTGGTCTTCTTTGTATTTTAATGGATCTTTAGAAACTACTCAAATAAGCGTTATTAACAGCAAAGTCATCACGGCTTATTATGCTTTTGCCAGTTATTAAAGCTGTGTTTCTTTAAACCTTACAGTTTTACTTTGGTTTTCTTTTCACACTTTCTCCCAGGCCTTTTTTTCACACTAATCTTTTAGTCTACTGTTGAGATTTGCTGTCATTTGTGCCCATAAGTGACATAATGGAAATGTTATCATGCCATCCATGTCCTCTGTGGGAGACAGAAGAGGCATGTTGGCTTTCCTCTAACACTTAACAGCGCTCCTTTTGAACACACTCAGGGAAAATATTCCTGAATTAGATACTTTACACTGATTAAGGTTCATTAAATTGCTGAGGAGGAGATGTATACTGGAATATTACAAGTATATTACAAAAATCATTACTGGAGCTGTTAACTTTTAAAATCATTTCTATTCCTGCTCTTGAGGTATGGAATCTATTTTCCTCCTGGATGCTGCCAAAACACTTAGGCTTAAAGAGCTCTATTTATTTCAAATTATTTTTCTTCGCTCATGATCATATTTTTCCTATTTTATTTAGTTGAAGCAAGTGCCGGTTTGCCATATACATGGCCTCCCTTCTATTCCTGTCAAAACAGGAATTGCAGCTGTAATATTCCTTGACTCCCTATTTCTGCTTTAACTTTCGTAAGTTGTAGTTTCATGTTGTCATGTTTTAGGCTTGCTTCTGCCTACAAAAATGACCTGATCTCTCATCTCATTCTGTTCTAATGCCTGTTCTGCAGAGAAAAGGGACTGTATAACTATTCAGCCTCCAAGATTTTTTCCTGTTTCTCCTTCTTCATAACTTTACACATGATCCTTGTGTAAACAAACCGTCACCTTTCCAGTGGAGGCATTGCCTGAAGGAGCTCTGGATTCACATCCACAGCTTTGTGCCTTGAATCACCAGATGGACAGCACACCAGCCCTCGTGGGTGAGAAGACACCTGATGCCATTCAGCAGTGACGCAATTTGCTGACAGAAAATAGTAATGTTTTGTAAGGGCTTACCAGAGAATTTACAGGGAACTGAGGGGAAAAGGCAGCCTGGGAAAACTGTAAAATCTGAGTTAAAAGAGCATGAAGGAGAAATGATACATACTCTCTTAACCAAATGCTGATGTATCCCATACAAATTTTGAAAATTATCACTCACACCTTTATCCCACATTGTTGCCTGAAACACTATAGTTTTCTTGAATAACCTGGTTTCTCTGATTTCCCTGCATCTGCTTTTGCCAGGTGCCCCACTGAATCCATTTTTGGTCAGGCATTTCGCTCTGCTTGCTTAATGGCCTTCTCTGCTTGCTTCTGACCTAGACTCCATTAAAACATGTCCATAGAAAGTACTTTCATATGGTGCTTTCAAGTTAAACATCACACAAAATAAACCTCAGGTCTAAATTGAGTCCAGACCACTGAGTCTGATTCAAACACTGATAAACTAAAGTTTTTGTGTTTAAGAAGAGCTCAAGTTTCTCTTCTGGATTATTGCCCATCTCCAGTTTTTGAGGTTTGCTGTTGTCCAAGAAAACCAAGATTTTTGTTGTTGCTGTTAACGAAATGTAACCAATAATAAAAAAACAACATACAATCTTCATAGTGCTATTCGTGAGAAAATTATTACATGTTTGTTCAGCTGCTATATATTTTAACTCTTAGCTTCATAAAGTAGGTAATTTATTCCAGTTTGATAACTATTATATAAAATAAGCATCAGGAAACTTTAGAAAAAGGAACAGACAGTTTCCAAGGGTGTAATTCATACCAATGCAGAAGTGTCACATCAGCCCTAATTACTTCTCCCAGTTTGGTGCTGGGGTAAGCAGCTGATAAGGGTGTCTATCTACATGGGTCTGAAGCAGGTACAGTTATTTCTGTAGATATTAATAATGCACAATTCAAAGTCAAAAGAAAAGAAAGTTCCGAAATGGATCTTTCGTTTTAAAATGTATCACTATTGTGGCCATAAAAGATAAACCTAATTACTGGTGTAATTCTGCCTCTCTCAAGGTCAATCCCAAAGCCTCACAACAGTTCAAATATAGAATCATAGAATCATTGAGGTTGGAAGAGACCTCAAGGATCATCTAGTCCAACTGTCCCCCCACCACCTATTAACCACTAAAACATGTCCTTAAGTACCACATCCAACATTTCTTTAAACACCACCAGGGACGGTGACTCCACCACCTCCCTGGGCAACCCATTCCAATGCCTGACCACTCATTCTGAGAAGAAATTTCTCCTGATCTCCAACCTAAACCTCCCCTGGTGCAACTTGCAGCCGTTCCCCCTTGTCCTGTCACTAGTTACCTGCGAGAAGAGGCCGACCCCCAGCTCACCACAACTTCCTTTCAGGTAGTTGTAGAGAGTGATAGGGTCTCCCCTGAGCCTCATCTTCTCCAGACTAAACAGTCCCAGTTCCCTCAGCCGCTCCTCATAAGACTTGTGTTCCAGACCCTTCACCAGTTTCGTTGCCCTTCTCTGGACACGCTCCAGGGCCTCGATGTCTTTCTTGTGGTGAGGGGCCCAAAACTGGACACAGTACTCGAGGTGCGGCCTCACCAGGGCTGAGTACAAGGGGACAATCACCTCCCTGCTCCTGCTGGCCACACTCTTCCTGGTACAGGCCAGGATGCCGTTGGCCTTCTTGGCCACCTGGGCACACTGCCGGCTCATGTCCAGACGAGCATCAATCAACACGCCCAGCTCCTTTTCCTCCACACAGCTTTCCAGCCACCCCGCCCCCAGCCTGTAGCGCTGCCTGGGGTTGTTGTGGCCAAAGTGCAGGATCCAACACCTTACCATATTGAACCTCATCCCATTGGCCTCTGCCCAGCGATTCAACCTGTCCAGGTCCCTCTGCAGAGCCATCCTACCCTCCGGTAGATTGACACTTCCCCCCAGCTTGGTGTCGTCTGCAAACTTACTCAGGGTGCACTCAATTCCCTCATTCAAATCATCAACAAAGATGTTGAAGAGGATGGGCCCCAACACCGACTCCTGGGGAACACCACTCATGACCGGTCACCAGTTGGATTTGACTCCATTCACCACCACTCTCTGGGCCCGGCCATCCAGCCAGTTTTCAACCCAGTGAAGAGTGTACCTGTCCAGGCCGTGGGCCGCCAGCTTCTCCAGGAGAATATACCAACTTTTCCCCTCAGCTATAGAAAATGCTAGGAGCCATGACTACAGAATTATCCAACATGCTTTGTGTATATTTGCTGTCTTGAAATAGCTCAGTAGTGCTTTTCACATTCCATTTCAAAGAACCAACTAGTAAGTATCATGAGAACCTTTAAATGAACTGTGCCATCAGATAACATAGTGGTTATCCTGCAGTTTGAAGAAAGACTTTACATTTTGTTATAGAGAAGCTTCATGTGTTTTTGTAAATGATTCAGTGAGGAGCAAATATCGATTTTCTTACTACTTCTTGCTAGAAAAAGGAAAGGCAAAATTCTGAAATATGGAACCAAGTGGTCAATATTTCTAAATGTAATAATTTCCTCTGAACCTTCACACCTGCCAATCAGACTTAGACCATTAATCCCAAATCTGTTTCCTGAAGCTGATTTTGTAGAGTCAGAACACACAATCACAAAACCTGGCAAGAACAGTTTTGAATTCAACTGCTGACAGAACACTGAATTTTCAAGCAGTTTGGAGACAGCTACGAATTTTCACTTTGAGAACCTGCAGAAACTCAGGGTTCAGAGCAGTTTGGGGAGTGAGCCAGGGGAGAGGCTAATACAGTCTCAATCTACAGAATAATTCTAGTTGGGATACAGATTTCTGACATACTTGCACTTACCAGGCAGCTGCCGAAGCCCACCATCCTAGATGCAAAATATCTGTTATTGTAGGCTGGGAAAAAAACAACAGAGATTATGTTATTTCTATAAACACCTGAAGACTTTTAAGGGACTCTCAGTCACTGCACAATGGACTACTAACCACATAAGCAGAACGAAGTCCAGCTCCTTGCTTTGGTTCTTCTTCGGGATCACAGACTGACTGATAGTCATACGACTTGTTAAAGGCATACAGGGACATGTTAATTAGGTTTCTCATCAGACCAGGATCAATTTCACCAAAGAATCTTCCAATCTGATGAGGGAGAACATGTGGAGATAAGCTAAAGTTTTTCCAAGTATTTTTCTCATAAAAAAGTGAACACTTCTGATTTTTTTCTCTCTACACAACCTCATCTAGTTGTGCTGCTTATGTATGTATTTGTTTGTTTGACTATTTGTTTCTTCAAAGTTTGGTTGGAGAACTCCAGTTAGACAATAATTATTAAATGCACTGTCAACGAGACCATCCTGCTTGGGGAAGAACAAGAGGAATACAAGAAGGAAGGTGTGTGCATGCCATGCTAGTCCTCACCATCATAGGTCCATCAGCAGCCTACCAGCCTAATGGCAGAGCACAAAGCACGCAGCTTGGTAGTTGGGATTGGAATTTCTGATACAGCAAAAATTTTGTAGATCGAGAGTGAAATGCTTTTTTTTTCTCTTAAAACTTCTTCCTATTGTTTTTCATGTTCTGTCCTTAAAAAATATACATACCTGTTGTGTATATTCATCCCGATTTGACATCAAAAGAAATCCACCATCATCAAGGATAACACAGTCCACATGCTATTGTAAGAAAGCAAAATATGTTTTGCAGGAAAGATTTGTCAAGAGAACACTCTGTAAGAAACTATTTCCTACTCAACACTTCAGAAGTATCTTCAAATCTGTGTGGCTCAGGCAAAATCATAACCCCATAGCCAAGGGCCAATATTAAACTATAATAAGTAGCATTATCAGTACTATAAAGTTGGTACAGATCAAAGGCTTATTTGTGGTTTAATTTCATAAAAGTTGCTTTGTAAATTCTTATTTGCTCAATACTTTGTTAGCTCTGAGAGTGCTATATCCTTATTAAATTTGATTATAATTGAATCTCAGCTCATAATAAGGGACTACAACTTCTCATGTGCTTCAACCATGCTTAAAGTCCTTTTCCATTTGCAGATTTTAATGGTCAAAGTCTTAAGGACAGACTCTCCGCTTTCTAGTTATGCTTATTTTTACTTGCTGAGGACTGTAGTGGGTTTTTTCCAGATGTCAGGTGCAGGACTGTGAAGCCCACTGTTGCCTATACTTTGCACTTTGTAAAAGGCCCTTGCAGTCAGAGATTGGAGAGATAGCAGTGAGGCCAAATAGATAACCTCCCAGACTATCCTTTTTGCTGTAACTCCTGCATTTAATGATCTTCACACTCCACAAAAGAACTCACAGAAGACCTGAGCAGGGAAAGCTTTTAAGTGCATGACAGAACCTGATACTGTGATAGCTCCCGAGGCTGTGCTCTCTTGAGTGCTAGCAGAGCTATGGGATCCCCAAATTCTGAATGGGCTGGGAACAGAGGAGAGAAGGATGACTAATGACTGTTGAAAAGCACATGACCTACTCTGGTGCTTTTCAGTTTGCATTTACTTCTAGTGTTCTTTTTCTCAGAGGGCTTTTTTTTTAGTTTTTTAATTTTCCCCTTTCCTCAGGATTCACCTCTTGCTTTGAAAACTACCATTATATTTTTCTCACATTTTTCTTCACATCACTCTCTATTGCTCTTACTCTATTTTTTTCTTCCCTCTATTCTCATAATCTCATTGCAATCATTCTTGAACAGCCAGGTCACCTGAGTTTCATACCCTCTTTCACCCCCTCCCCTCCTAATCTTCACCTGTTTCTCATGACACAAATGACTAAGTCCTCTTTTCTGTAAAATTAACCCTCAAATAATAATGATACAATAGTTGTCTTAGAGCTAGAGAGAATGAGTGGATTTCCATAATCTGCCAGATATTCATCAACTGAACATATTCTTACCATGCTGTTTTTCTCACAGCCACAGATTTCACTGTTGCACTAAAAAAAAGAAGTACAGTAATCTTCACAAAAATGTTTCAAAGGAAATTGTATTTTGCAGATTGATATTAATCAATCAAGACAAGAACAAGCGACTTAATTTTCAATATCTCTATATTAATCAAAATTAATTTTGAGTATGTGCAATTTATCACAAATGTCTCTGTGATCAACCTGTATTCAGTAATTACCAGCAGCACAGTCTCTACTGTTTGCACAGTCTCTGGTACATATTCCTTTTTAAGAATAATCAATATATTAGAGATAAATAGTTTGGGGACCTGTCAGGATGTCTGTGTTGGCAATATAAAGTAAAAAAGAAAGAACATGTACATTTCCATGTGTTTGCGGTATGGAATGAAAACGCAGAAAACATTCAGCCAAGTAACTTCTTTTGACCATGAGAAGTTTCACCAGTCTCAAAGCCTGGGAATCCCACGTCATAAAGGAAGCCCACCAGCTCCACTCTAGCTGTTGTGGCTTTGATTACTAACATGTTTTTCCCTTTTTCTTGCAATATGTGTATACACACACATGTAATTGTCTCCTTGCTTTATGTCCTGAGCAAAACAACTACCAGATAATGCTGCAGTCATTCACCTCAAATTAATTCTGGATTTCCTTCCTCCCTTCCTCCCTCCCTCCCTCCC
>VWZZ01004209.1:777183-852967 GCA_013399095.1 Psophia crepitans | reverse complement strand
TCTTCCTCTCTCCCTCTTTCTTTTCTTCCTTTCTGTCTCCCTTTGTCTCTTTCTTTCTCTCTTTCTCCTATGTATTTTTGTCCTTAACTGTTCTGACAGTTAGGCAATACGTTTGCCTACCCATTGAACTACAGTTGTAATAGCTACAACAGCCAGACACTGTTACCGATTCTCTTAATATAAAACCGATCAAGCAACATTGTCTCATCCAGTTGTTCCATAACTGTCTTAATTTTGTGCCTTTCCTTTCCAAATGTACCGTTAATTCCTGAGTTTTTCCTCCCATTTAGCCTTGCCTCCTTCCCATTTACACCTAAGTATTAAATACAAGGAATGAGGGGGTTAAGCACCTATTTCATTAAGTTCTGATAAAACACTGTGATGTTGATTGCAATATAAATCCTTAATGTTCACTGCTTACCCAACCTCCATATTAAATAAAAATAGATTTGTCAATTCTTTTCCAAATTTTATTCACTGCTACAGCATAATCTTAGCAGGGAGACTACTGGCTGGAATATGTTATTCTTCTGTGTCTTTATCCACGTTCTATAATTATAAAAGCAAGACACATACAAAATGCAGCCTATTTCAACACAGATTTATTTTGTGCATTTGAATGATTTAAATACCACAACTACTTGGCAACTATGCATCAGTGTGACTGGCACAAAGAGCTATTAGACCTATTTGCATCTGAAGCTTTGAGAAATGCAAATAAAGTTCAAAAAAGATTTGGTCAATTGCTTACCAGGCTCTTGATTGTGGTTTTTGTGAAATTTTCCATCCAGCTGATTGCATCAATTTTTATTCCAACAACTAACAAGAAATACATGAAAGTCTTTTTTAGTAAAATGAGAGAAGAAAAAAAAAAAAGATAACTGTAGAATCCTAAAAAAAAGAAAGGGAAAATTATGATAACATCTAAATTATTAAACTGGAAAAGGATAAAATATGAGTTTTGCTCAGTTGTCTGACCACCAACATCCTTCGATAGACTAATAAATTAAGCACTCTTACTCAAACACAACCAAATCTTTGGCTTAATTTCCGCTAGCAAGATTAAAACAGTCTCAGAGAAAAGAATTTATATAAAGGGAAGTTTCTTTGAAATCTCAATTACATTTCTAATTCACTGTTGAGCAAGAACCAAATAACCAATCCTTTTAGAGTTTCAGCATCAGTATATCTTACCTGCTGGTTTCAGAAGCTTCCCATTAATTGTTATTTCTACAGCCTTGCTTACCATAATACCTGTTTCATAGCTATTGGCACCACTTTCTAAGAGGATAGAAGGAAAAAAAAAAGATTAGGGTGATATAAAGCCGCTACCTCTGAAAGAGAAATTAATGATTATTCAAATATCCAGAATGATTTAAAAAAAAAAAACAACAAATAAAACCCCCTTATTCAAAAGCACTGACTCAGTTGTACCATGAATTTATCCCCTGTAATAGCTCAAATCACCAACATCTGGATGACTAAGGAATACTTCTGTTTACTTTTTTCATTCATGTACATGATTTCACTGCTTCATAAAGTTACTGTAATTTTTTTTTTTTTTTTTTTGTCTACAAACAGAACCATGAATAGCTTTACACATGCAAACAGCTCTGTTAAAACCCGGATCAGAGCCAAAGATTTTATCCTGCTGTCGTCCGTGCATTTTTCAATGCAGGGTGAACGGACACCACTCACTAACCAACAATTACTTCTCTGACAGACTTTAGCCTGTTTTCAACACTGCTTAGCATGAAAAAGCAAGTTAAAAGTACATTCCCTGGAGCTCTTAGAGGAACAACAAAAGCTTCAGGGATTTTAGTTAATTACCTTGCTAATATTTTATTGAGAAAAGATGCAATAAATAAGCATGAAATGACAGCAATAAAATATTCCATATGTTTAAGAGAGGAGTATGCCATTTGTGGTAGCATCTGCTTTTAGATGAGCTTGGCAAAGCTAATGCTGCTCACATCAATAACAAGCACTTACTATTGTGTATGTATAGGTTTTAAATATCATAGTATTTCAGACAAACTGGTTTTGGTGAATAACAACAATTTGAAATAGAATTAAAAATCAAAGCTGAAATTCACCAGCAGTGCAGAGGACAGAGTTGTGGACTCTGGACCCTTATACCTGCTCTACCAAGTTAAGTTTGGTGCTGAGGAAGCATACAGAACTCAGCTCAGACAAGGATCTTTTTAGGTAGCGTTCTTGTCCTTGAGTGCAATTTTCTTTCACTTCCTTTTAGAAAGAATTCTGCCGAAGCGTCTCTGTAAAACACTATCTTGGTATAACAAATGACCACCAGCACTCTGCATGTATTCATCTCTGTTAACTCTGAGCATCCAGGGCCACCAGAGTCAATGAAAATGATGATGTCCCTTGTTTAGTGTCCTCATAGCTACCTTTTCCCCCCAAGATTTTTTTCCTTATGAAGTGTCCCACTCACATCCTTTGTCAATGAGCTCAACTGGTATGGGAAACTTCGACAGCCACACTTATACAGGATTTATATCTGAGGTTTCAAAACAGTGATGACTTACTGTTGTAGTAAGGAGCTGTGAAAATGTAGTTGTCATTATCTAAACTCCGTTTATAGAAGCTGACCTCATAAGTTTCAGCATTTTCCAACCAATCTTCTCCTGCCCTAATCACAAAACAAAAAAAAGGATAGTGATCAAAAAAAGCTTGTTAGTGTCTCATTAAAGTTGCACTGCAGGGTTGGGTTTTTTTTTTAATTTTACACTGTTGGAAATAACGTGGGGTTCATTCATAGTCCAGCTTTCACTGGTTTGCTGCTAGATGTAATTATTAAAAATAAAAAACTTAGGAAAAAGAAAAGGAAAATAGCATTCTTGGAAAAACATGGACTATATCTCGTAATTTTTAGATATATTGAGACAAACATGTACAACAAAATATAAATGAACCTATATAGCTCATGCTATCTCTTGAGAAATTATACCAAAATATTTCATCTCATTAGTAACACCAAAACAAACTGATTTTGGGAGCAAAATTCACTGGTATTCCCACATTTTGGGGAAAAACAGAATAACTCAAGATAATATATAAATTTGACCTTTACCAGTAAATCTGTACTGGTGCCCTCACTATTCCCAGTCACTGATGGGGGTGGGATCTAGTTGATTATATGACCACTTCCACATTCCCTTTGTGCCTTCTGGTAATGATACATTCTTCTCTCTTGAAGTCCCTGACCATTTGGTCTGTTCTTATTAGTTTAAAAAAATAATCGCACACTGCTTTACACTATTTGCAGCCTGCCAAACAAATGAGTGCTTAGGAGTAATTAGGGATTATCATGGCCCCACTACTACTAGAAGAGCACTGCTTTCTGCTACTCTGTACTGATTAGAAACTTGGAATACAAGGACCTGCTATGGAAATAATGCTACAGATTAGTTTCAAGCAGTGACACAGGTAAAATCAAAGAAAAACAAGACATTCTATTCATTTTATAGTTATCAGTACAGATTAGACTGTAGGAGAAGTTGTTTTTCATTCAATAGATCCATTATTTAACATTCCACTCTTTCAGATTTCCATTTTATCATGTTATAATATTTTATAATAATTGTTACCTTTTGGGGAACACTCTAGTAATTCCACCATCCGTAACAACAAATTGTGCAACAACTCCACCACTGTAAACAAAAATAAAATTTAAAATGAAAACTCAATGAAATTCTTACAAGTGTCTATGTCAGTAGGGGTCATTTAAGTGCATAATTATGAATTAAATATCTTTCATGTGCAAACATTAACTGTACATCTGTACCTATACACATGTATATTATTTTATTATCAAACCTTGAAATACATTTAAAAAGTCACAGTCAATGAAAAGAATACTTACAGAGACAATTTACTCCAATAATTTACGGCAAGTTCGTCTGTAAATCCTGCATCCAGCAAAGCTCTAATGACCATGTCAGTATTACCTATCAAAAGAGTTAAGAAATCCATCTGAAACTATATGACATGGAGTTTCACTAAATAGCTAAAATGAAATTCTGAGTTGTCAAGCTGCTACAGCCACAAAAATAGGGCTGTTTCTGTTAGACATCCTGTCTAGCTTCAAATTATATCAAGTACTTACTGTTAATTAGATTGCTCTGAAACTGTTGACTTTACTTAAACATTTCCTTCACTGTATCCTAAAAACCTATCTTTGTGTCATAGGAATAAGCAAAGTGATGAGGGTACAAGTCCCAGCTTCGCAAAGCCCCTATGTTAAATTTGGAAGTTAACCTATTTTTAAAACATGTTTTCATTGAAACACTTTTTATGTCAGGTGATGCAATGAAACAAAACTTAGTTACACTTATTTTTACACACTACAAACATGGAGAGAATTCAAATATATTTAAATCACTTAAGTCCCAGCCCCTCAAAAAAATCTGTTTGCCATCTGAAAATAGGTACAGGGAAATAAATTAATTCTGAATTAGTACTTTAGATGGATACTGTCATTTTTAAATATCTTTGAAAAGATGAAGTCAGTGCTTCTCAAGCATCTTTTTCAGTACCACATTTGCAATTGAAATTCTGCCTGAATATATATATCTAAATATGTCTCTCAAAATTACATTTATCTCTGCTAATATAGACTCCTAATATTTTACTGGCTGCATTTTTTGTTGAGGATCCCCTTGTACTGCGTACATCTTTACAAAGCATTAAACTTATAGTATATAGATTATTTAATCTTGGTGATTTTACCAGTTATTCCTTTTGAAAAGGATTGTTAGCTGACATAAAGTCCATAGCCACTGTTTCCTTTAGCCAACACTGTTTACTTATTCAGGAAACTATTTTCAAAGTAACTTTATTATTAGAAAAAGAAGGAAAAAAAGATTTATTTTTTTTGTGGATTTCAAAATGAAATCTAGCAATAATTTGGTAACATTTTGGCATAACTGCTTACTAAGCCCTAGTGTATACTACAATATCACTAAATGTATCCTCAACACTAGCTCATGTAACTAGTGAATATTAAACTAGAATTTGCATTTATTAACTGGTTTAATCATTTAGAGGTGAATGTGCTGATTTCCAAGACTGAGTCAAGGGACTCAGGTAAAATTTCTGTCAGTCAGTGATGTGGCAGTGAAGGAGATCACATTATTAAAACCAACAACAAATACTCACACATGCACACAAAAATAGCCTTTTGTGAGAAAACGTCACATCTAAGTGCACATTCCTTCAGTTCCGTGGTCTAGTAGAGAGACTGTTGTTGAATTTATCAGTGATCCCTGACAGCAACATGTTAAAAAGACTTGGGGAATGCAATACAAAAAAAACCCAGAATGTTTATTCCCACTGTTTATAAATTATTAATAATGCTAAACAGCCTTGTACGCATAAACAAACAAATCCAAACACTGAATTTTTCATGAGAACAAGACTTTAATGCCTTACTGATTATTTGTTCAAATGCATAACTCCTCATTTATTCTAAATGGAGTTTAGAATAACTGAATGGGGTTTAGAACGTGAATACCTTCCCAAAGCCCAGTGCTCACCACTGCAGCAGTTATCTGAACCTGTGATCTTAAACAGCTTAGGCACAAGAGCAATCTCTTCAACCAATTTGTGAACCAGCAATGGAACTTCCTTCTCTTTTATTCTGGTTATTGGTTATTTTGGTTCTCAGCTCCTTTTTTTTGACTTATTTTGGTTACATAAGCTGACAAACAAGTAGACTTCATTACAAAATTTTGAAGTCTATTTGAGACTTTCTTTGGCTGATATTGCTTAAGATAAAAAACCATATAAATAAACCATATAAATTCAAAATATTTGCAGTATAGGTACATTACAAATACCTACATTAGTAGGTACTTACTGCTAGAACAGAGGGCTGGGAGGAAGTGTGGAAATGCATAATGCCCCACAAACTTGCTTAAATAAATCCAGAAAACTGCAAACTAATTTTATAATCTCTACCTTGGGTAGAAAATCCCAACACTAGATGTATTTCTACTAAAAAAAAAATTAAAAAATCAGTGAAGAACCAAAGCCACATAATTTGGGCATGAAAGCTGTCATTTTGACTAATTCTCATTTATGAGTATGTATTTTCCTAAGGAAAAAAATTCAGTGACTTGAGAAGAATACTTACATGACGGACTGCTTGGAGTATTTCTGTCAATAAATTCATTGAAATTTAATAGAAATTCAGTGTTGTTTTCTGATTTCTTTACATCATTACAGTATTCTCTGAAAAACAACCAAACGTCAGTTTTCTCAGATTTGTTTCCTTTCCTACTAAACCAAATACGGTTCAGCAATTTTCAAGTCCGAGCAGGATTGTACAACTACAATGAGGTCACTGGCACTACTACATTGATTGTTTACCATGGCCAATATTGAATGTTGGCCAAGTTTAATATTTCAGGCATCAATAGGAAATAAAGATTTCGAAAGCCTGCCTAAATTTGAATTGTAAGAAAACTCCATGTATGAGATAGGGCACAGATTCCCAGAAAAAGCATTCAGAACCAGTGTAGGCCATGAAATTAGGAGATCATAGAGTCTGTAAACTAAACAAGGAAATGCCCAGTGAATTTAAAACCCCTCTGGGTCAAATTGTACTGTTTCAAAGTACGTGGACTGCTGTTAAAAACATAGGCAAGTCATGCTCAACTAAGCCTGGATTTATGGGATGAGGAGATCTTCTGAGAAGGCGATTTTAATAGGGCACACAACACATAAACATATAAACACTCTTTGTTTTGACATATGCAAAACAGATAAACAGTAAACTACGGCCCTCTACATAATGTAATAACATCAGGCAGTATATCATCGGGCAATTCACTGAATGCAAGCAGGCACAATAAAAGTCACTGGGCATTTTGAAGGCAAATATTAGATGGTGAGTGGCATTAAACAACTTTAATTAAAATGTCAAGAGTATTCAGCAGTAAAGCAGGGATCTCTCTTTAAATGAGCTTTTTATATTAAATTAATTTTATGAACAAAAGAAGTCTGTTCAAGTATTTCATGTGAATAAGCTATCTTATTACCCTTTACTTACTTTATCAGGATCCTGAAAGACTACAGGCGGAATTTGCTTTACTATACCAACATTCACAATTCAACAGAGCTCCATATAAAACAGGCTTTCTTCATGTAGATCAGCCTAAACACTAGGTACTTGCTGGAAACTGCTAATTGGTACAATTGATTATCAATAAATTCAGTCCTTTAGTAAAAATTAAATTAAACCATTAAGCTGAGAATGTATTCAAAGATAGAATACTATGGTCTACACATGAATCAATCTAAAATAGTCCAAATTTAAAAGAATATATAAATTTATAAGATAAATAAGAAATGCAACCATTCTTAACTGATCTTGATGGTACAGAATTTCCTTTATTTATCATCACTATCTTTTAAATATACATCATATTATAATATTATCTACGATATTTTTAAAGAATTATTTATCATCTCATGTTTCCCTTGCAAATATATATTTACAAGGGCAACAAGGGTTATACCATTTTACACAAAAAAAACAGGGAGCTAAGGAACTTCCTTGATCAAGTTTCAATGACTAAATATTTTTTTTATGTTCAGTAAATCAAAAATTAATTCATCCTTAAGTGATAAAGAGCTTTGAAATGCTTCATCTTGAAGTTGGAAAGCACCTCAAGGGAAGTACTATGAGAAGTACTGTTTTATCAATGAGAAGCTAAGGTACAAATTTTTGAAATCTTAAAAGTCACAACCACAAAAATGAACAGATCTGTATAAAATTTCCATTAAAAGACCAATAAGTGATGGCATGTCAGATTTTACAGCTCTCTTTGATTAATACAAAAAAGGAATCAGAGCTTAAGATGCTATTTACACTCTAGCAAGAAGAAAAGATTGATCTTGTAAAACATGAATTGAATTAACTGCTCTTACTTAATATTTTTTTACCAAAAAGAACTTTATTGGTTAAGTCTGTATTTTGCAAATGTCATTAATGTGATCAAAAGCTTATTTACTGCTGAAATAATACTTATTAGTGGGAAAGTAACCTACCTTGGTGCTATAAATGTATAGCCAGCTTCATCAAAATGATCAAGCTTCAGTGTTTCTGTATCTACAAAGACGAAGAGTAATTAGCAAGTAAGTAGACTGGGCTTTTTGCCATCACTTTTCTTCTCAAAATATTTGACAGTCTTTTGCATGCATCCATGAATTTAGAAAGAAATGTTTATTTTGAGACACTTTCCTACTAATGCACTGTATACTTCTCAGTATTTCAAAGTATAGGGAGAAATTACTTGATTATTATATACAACATATACCTGGCAACAATACTGTATCTAACAACTTACTTAGAGAAGACATTTCATTAACGTGACAACATGAAAACATATGAGACTTTTTCATTAGAATTACAATCTGATACAAAGAGATATTTGGGACACCGAGTTGTTAGAACATGAAGGAAAATGCTTCTAGTATTTTCTGCAATAAAGTTTAAAAACTCATCCACATAAGCATCATTTTAAATATTACTGAAAATAACGGCTTTAATAGCTGGTGTCACTGAACACTAATAGGACCAGACAAAGAAGGATTAGAGATTAGCATCATATTGAAATGTGCATGAAAACAGAGAAACACGTCACATCTTTTTTTTTCTTCTCTATTGCTATGGTACCCAATGATCATGGGAAAAATCCTGAGATGAGGAATACAGAGGAGAATATCCAGTAGGAATAGAAATATAAGTGAAAAATATCAACTGCAGTAAACAGAAGGAAATTGAGCAACAAGAATATACTTGCCCATTTTGATTCCCACTATCCATCAGAAAGAGAAAGCAGGGAAACAGAAAAAAACAGGGTAAAGCAAAAGGGGTCACAAACCAATATTTTATTCAAACAGCCCCTTGAATAAAAATATTGTGCAAAGATAGATCAAAGGTTCAA
The DNA here is from genome assembly GCA_013399095.1 of Psophia crepitans. Classification (NCBI taxonomy): domain Eukaryota; kingdom Metazoa; phylum Chordata; class Aves; order Gruiformes; family Psophiidae; genus Psophia; species Psophia crepitans. The sequence goes on along the minus strand of VWZZ01004209.1, from coordinate 843,992 downwards.
TTTACATACAGCTGTAGTCTGGAAAAAAGACAAACATCTTTGAAGACTGAAGAATATGTCCTTCTCCATAATTTCTCAAGTACCTTCTATATACTGTGGCTATTTCAAGGGTCTGTTTTGCAGGTTATATTGATACTAGTGCAAAACCAGATGATCTAATCCATCAGGAGAACCACATTCACTCACTAAAACTCTAGTTTTAAACTACTTACTATTTGACAAAGGTATAAAACAAATCACTGATTATTAAAAACTTGCCGTATTCTACCTCATATGCAGGAGGTGACAGTAGAGGGTAGTGATTTAGTGCCAATCAAGTTTTCTCACAACTAACAGTATTTATGCCTGTCAGAGAGATTCATAGTGCTTTTCTAACTCTCTATTCAACTGCATATTTGTTCAACTTTATCGTAACACTTGGATAAAGTTAAAAGGATGTGATGGGTTTTATTTTGTCTACTATCTAGATTACATTTAAGATACACCTAATAAACAGAAAGCTTTTGAATACTCACAAGTATCATTTCCAATTATCTCTCCAGAATCTGTAAATGGCTTGAAATTAGTCTAATCCAAAAGTGTGTTACAAACAGCCACTGAAACTATTTGCAAAATGCAAAATAAAAACCCAGCTGCAAGCCAAACCAAACAGTGCTTTCACATTAATCTATTCCTATGGGCAGCAGAGGTAATTTGCTAAATATTATACTGTAACTACCGTAAAAATAACAAAAAAAAAAGCTTTACTGCTACAATCTATATCACGACATTCAGCTAATAGAATGAAAAAATAATATCCAGACCCTTAAAATGACAGCAACAGAGGATACACAAAGCAATGATTCTATAGGCACAGAGCAAGGGGGAAGGGATCGTGGAGCTGGGGTACCTGCACATATTCTATCTTTATAGAATATTTCTCGTACCTTGGGTGTTACAATGGGTTAGAATCATTGCTGCAGATTTTGGGTACATCATGATAACATCAGTGAATTTCACAAAATTTATGAATTTTAAACATTGCTTTTTAAAGTGAATCTGAGGCTTGGCAATACTAAAAACCAGGGAACCTTCACAGTACTTACATTTGGCTTGAGTCATTGATTCTTCTATTTTGGCTTTAATATAATAAAAGCTGTATGAAGGTAACACCAATGCCAAACTGCAACAGAAATGAGACAAGTAAAGCAATTATGATATTTGCAGCAGTTTTCCAGTATTGTTTTCTATTTGTTTTGAAAGCAATTAACAAGTTTGGAAGTTGGATCATCATGAGACGAGACAGTCATGACAGGCTGACACTTTGTAATAGACACAAGTAGGTTCATACTGGTCTTGAAGTTCCCTGTGTTTATTTTCATTCTTATTTACACATTTAAGCACAAATACACTTTTTAACAGATAAACAAGGAATTTCCAAATAATTGCAAATAATAAAATATATAATTTCTTACATCTTCCTCTAACATATTTGGCATCCCAATGTTACACATGTCGAAGTGATCAGTGACTGAAAAGAAAGTATGTAGTGCTGCACTGATTTGCGTACATCATATAGTGACAGACTCTCCTTTTACTAATAAAACAACTACCAGTATTCATTAGGAAAGCACAGCTACAGGCTGGGTGGAGAATGGATGAAGAGCAGCCCTGAGGAGAAGAGCTTGGGGGTGCTGGTTGATGAGAAGCTCAACATGAGCCGGCAGTGTGTGCTGGCAGCCCAGAAAGCCAACCGTGTCCTGGGCTGCATCAGAAATAGTGTGGTCAGCAGGTTGAGGGAGGGGATTCTGCCCCTCTACTCTGCTCTTCTGAGACCCCACCTGGAGTGCTGCGTCCAGCTCTGGGGTCCCCAGTACAGGAAAGACATGGAGCTGCTGAAGCAAGTCCAGAAGACGGGCACAAAGATGATCAGAGGGCTGGAGCACCTCTCCTGTGAGGACAGGCTGAGGGAGTTGGGGTTGTTGAGCCTAGAGAAGAGAAGGCTCCAGGGAGACCTAATCGCAGCCTTCCAGTACCTAAAGGGGCCTACAGGAAAGCTGGTGAGGGGCTGTTTATCAGGGAGTGTAGTGACAGGACAAGGGGTAATGGGTTAAAACTAAAAAACGGAGGATTTAGATTGGACATTAGAAAGAAATTCTTTCCTGTGAGGGTGGTGAGGCACTGGAACAGGTTGCCCAGAGAAGCTGTGGCTGCCCCCTCCCTGGAAGTGTTCAAGGCCAGGTTGGATGGGGCTTTGGGCAACCTGGTCTAGTGGAGGGTGTCCCTGCCCATGGCAGGGGGTTGGAACTAGATGATCCTTGTGGTTCCTTCCAACCCTAACCATTCTCTGATTCTGTGATTCTATGAAATGTATCTGGCAATACTTGAATTCACAGTATGTTCAAGATGCAAAATATTTTTTTGAATCACGCTGTCACCACTAAAAACCTTTAAACCTCATTGTGTAATAACAATTTAAAATTTGCAAAGCATTTGCAATTTATTTTCTTTTAGATTATACTTATTTTTGTTAAAAAAATATGTCTTCTATTTGCAACTAAATTCATTACATGTATAGAAGAGCTCAGTTCTCAAAAAGCATGTAAAGGACAGGGGGTACGAGTAATCATTAAAGAGGTATCATCATCTCCCCCATTGCATTCTTAATATTTGCACTTGGATTTCATGACTGTGGAACTGTAGTGGTTTCTAATGGATAGCCGCAGAAATTAACATTTAAAAAGTTGTACAATTGAGCCATAAATGAGATGACCTTTAATGATATATTTGCCATTTAAGCAGAATGTGAGGTTGCTGAATATTTTGTGATAGTCTTCTACCAATTCTCCTCTAGGGAAACCAGTAACAGTTTACCTGTCATTAACAGTTACTGCTAGCAGACATTGCTAATTAAAATCTATAATTTCATGTTTAATAGGTTTTCTGCAATGTGACTCCATGGATTTATCACTGTATCTCATGCCAGGGAGCTGAGTAAGAATAAAAAAGTCACATATATCAAATGTATTTCTTTACTGATTGCTAGATGGCATAGTCTGATAAAAATTTTTCTTTTCCTATGGAATATAGAGGCAGTTCAACAGAAAAATGGGATGCTGGATAAGTCCTACATTTACATTATCTTGTTAAAACTGATTGGTTTTCCACACAAATTAATGTTTGCATTCTCCTTGGCTGTACACCTGTGCAAAACATAACAGAAAATGGGAACCAGCTTGGCTGAGAACTATGGCAACTCATCACAATAAAAATATTCTTTTGGTAAAAAATTGACTTAATGTTTGTACCATCTAGTTTTGAATTGGAGTAGCTTAATGTTTCTGGGATGTGATAAACCTTAACTTGTTTTGAATAACGTCAAGTTTCTACATTCCTTCTAATGTTAAAGAGCTGTGTGCTTAAAGGAGTTTGAAATAATATACATGGCATGGCTGCATTCAAGGGAGGATGTGCTTTTTTACCCATTACTTCGTTTAGCCTGCTGCCACTCACCATATGATTATTATATTCAAAGCAGTATCAGTGCTAATAAGTTAAAACTTGTTACAAACAGCTACAGATTTTTGAGATAATTATCAGCATAGTTCCTGCTCCTAAGCTCTGATATGAAGTTCAGCAAAGTCATGATATAAGTAATGACTGTGAGTGAAAAAGATTTGCACAAAACACCTCCCATTTTTTATTTAACCAAAATACAGCATCTTCCTTTTTAACATGCATATTTAAACAAGAACATGTAGACAATACAAAGAAAAGATGAAATAAGAGGAGGAATCTAAAAGAAAGTTTGCAATTAAGAATCAAAGTATGTTTTGATATAGAAAGTAGGAGGAAAAGTAAAATTCTTCACAGAAATCATAAAAACCTTCTTTTTCCTGCATACTGAAATACCCTACTGATAAATCTCAGCAGCTGGATGAAAGACAGAGATTCTGGTCCTTAGACTGAGCTGTCAGGGAACCCAGCAAATCCTACAGGCCTGGACGCAAGACTACTTGGCCCTGACTTAGCTAGTACAGAAAATGCAATGCTAAAATATTAACCAAAACAAACAAAAAGTACATTTAACTACACAAAAAAAGTCAGAGAACAGAAATGAGTTACCTGTAATCAGTGCCATTCACAGCAGTCCACGTATATGTCCTGTTTCCTTTATCAATATATCTCTACAAAGAGATATTGGAGAAAACAAATTAACTCTGATGCTTCAGTAAGCATGCCCTTTTCTTGAAAAATACAGTGTAAAATCAAGTACAAATCTGTTGGAATTCTGTTTGCAATTTTGCTAAAAGCAGGAGCTGAATTGCAACACCTTTTCTTAAAAATTTTCCAAACATATTATGCAAAAGAATCACCTATATCTTTTTTAGTGCACATCAATGAAATGTAAATTTAACTAAACCCAGACAAATATGATCTGTCATTTTCCTTTTTAAATTCATTAGTCAGGTCTATGCAAACCTTTTTCTATGTGATTTAAATTTGATAAAAGATGTTCTCTCCTTTATGGGCCATTTTGCAGTTAAACTATGAAAACTAAAAATCTCAAATATAAAAAGCCTTTGTAGGTAACCCTTTAACAAGAACAGCCAGTGCTTGTATTTCAGGTCACTGTGCCACTGGCTAAAAACATTTCAATTTAAGTCATATAGGTAGGCACAGCCAGGTAGTCCTGATTGCATACGCACCTCATGCTAAACTCATATGTGTTTCTAATCTCATCGGGAGGCTCTTGAATTTGTGAAAAATTTAACATGGAAGGAAACGTTTGTTTTTATATAACTTAATACATTAGGATAAGCTTTACCATTCATTTTCTTTCGGTACGAAAAATGACGTGATAGACACAGTCTCACAGTTCCCCATAGATTTAACCGTTAATGCATCTGGCTGACATTGTTTTACTCAATTTTCCACTTTGAAAACCACAAGTTTATGCCAGCTGCAACATATTATTATTTTACAATCAGGCATTTGTAAATATGCCAGCAATGCAATCTGTGCAGCTGTTGCACTGCAATATTACAAACTTGGAGAAAGGTACCACAGGTATAAGTCTACGTTGTTTCTTTCCCTGCGGTAAAACAAAAATGTGAAAATGACCATGGTTATGAAAAAGAGGTGTCATTTTTGATACTCATGATTTGAAATCTTCTCATTATCTGGCTGCTGCTTTTCAGCACAACATGACAGTTTAAATAATTTAATAGTAATTTTGGAAAGAGCAAGAAAAAAAAAAATAAAGCAAAAAAGAAAGGTGCATGTATTGCGCTCTGACACCCTGATATATTTTATATTTGTATTAAAAAGATGGCTAAAGAGATTCCTATCCAAGCCTATTTATATTTAATAATGTGCCTATACTATTACTTCAGCTCAAGAATAAGCAGAGACTTGAACCTAGCACTGGCAGCTGCTCCAAATCAGGCACAGCGCCGTGGGTCACACATCATGTATGCTGGAAGAGAAATGCAGTGCCCAAGGTGGGACGGAAGGAAGAGAAGAACTGGGCTGTTATTAAATCCTGTTGTCCCCAGCACTGTGAACAGGTTTGAAAGCAAACTGACTAAAATCGCCCTTCAAAGATAATGCCGGAGATCACAAATCCTCATAAGCTGGCTCCCATTTACCTTTGCCTACTTCAGTACCGAGCGGTCTGAGACCATCTCATCCCCAGCTGATCACTTCTAAAGAACCTACAGATGTTACTGCAGTTTTTGCGACCCTTCAGTTTTCAGTACTGCCTGCCCCAGCTGCCCGAATGTGGCAATGTTTTTGTTCCTATGGCATTTTCTCTGTTAGTTGGAAAGCCCCTGAGGCCTTGGGTGACTCCCGCACACCCCACCCACGCTTGCTACAAGTCCAGTCTCTATGCTGTAGTATGAGGTCATCTCCCAAGACACGGCTGGGGCCAGCTGCAATACAAAAGGAAAGCAATGCAAACTTAAACCAAAAAGCAAACCAAAAAGGACATCAGTTTTAAGCCTCAAGACTGCAGCTGTCAGTACAGAGCAATTGACCACATCAGCCCTTTTTATAAGAAAATATATGAAGTTATCAAGTCCTATGTGATGCTTGGCTCATGCATGGCCCATGGCCTGACGCAGCTTTATTCTGGCTCTAGCAGCCCAAAGCTAGGAGGCTGCAATGGCTTGAAGCAGTCACCATTGCCATCTCTGGCTGCTCCCTTCTTCTCTCAGAGAGGCCTGAGTAGAGGAAGAAATCTTGGGCCATGATGCAAGGGAAGGTGAAGGAAATTAATTTCAGTGGAGACTTGAAGCATCTGGGATCAAAAGGCTTGGGATATTTTATTCAAACATAGATTGTGGTTTGGGCTGTGCATAACTGACATTCTCCTATACTCAGCGATGTCACACTCCCCCTGCCCTGATGCTGTAGTGGACTCCAGCATTAAGGGCAACAAAGCTGGTGAAGAGTCTGGAGCACAAGTCTTATGAGGAGCAGCTGAGGGAACTGGGGGTGTTTAGCCTGGAGAAGAGGAGGCTGAGGGGAGACCTTATTGCTCTCTACAACTCCTGAAAGGAGGGTGTAGCCAGGTGGGTGTTGGTCTCTTTTCCCAAGTAACAGGTGATAGGATGAGATGAAATTGTCTCAAGCTGTGCCAGGGGAGGGTTAAATTGGATGTTAGGAAAAAATTCTTCACTGAAAACGTGGTCAGGCATTGGAACAGGCTCCCCAGAGAGGTGGTGGAGCCACTGTCCCTGGAGGTGTTCAAAAAAGCGTGTAGACGTGTCACTTCAGGACATGGTTTAGTAGACTTGGTGGTGTGGGGTTGACGGTTGGACTTGATGATCCTAGAGGTCTTTTCCAACCTTAAAGATTTTACGACTCTATGATTTGCAAGTGTAAATGTTTCCCCTCCCTCCTTCTTTGGGCAAACAATTACAGGACCAGTTGTTTCAGGTCCTTTTTACCACACACCTTAAGAAATGCATGCACAACCTGAGATTCAACAACTTTGCCATGAATACAATTTCTTGTAAAAACTCAGAGGTGTCATTGCATTTTTGTCACCTTCTAATCCTTCCTTTCCTAACCACCTACACAGAGCCCTTTTCACCCATAGGCTTGGAAAGGCATTCCTTAAACAAAACAACACAAGTCCAAAAATGTCCCAGCGAGTTCCCCCCTTCAGGAGCAGCTTATCCTCCACAAAGATGCCAGCAGGACTTTGGATTCTCCAGACGAATGACCCAGTCTCCCTTCAGAACAGGGGGACAGGCTGGTGGCTTCCTAGACAGGATGGGCTCCTGACACAGGTGAGGTAGCAGAACTGACATCAGATGGGGCTTACCCCTCCCTGCAGCGGAAAGGCTATATTCATTCACCATCCTCCAATAGTAGAACCATTGAGGAAAAGGTACATTATTTTTTTTCACTCAGCAGGATTTCCCTGTAGGTTGTAAAACAGCACTGGAAAGGCTTACTCTGGAGGGCTGAGGTGAGGGCTTTACTCTGAGAAAGCACAGAAGAGAGTACTGGCAGAAGGCAAGGGGACTGCTGGTACAGGTCTTTGCTTTACGAGAACATGGGAAGAGGTGAGAGGCAACATGAAGTCAGAAAAGAAGCAGCACAGGCATGTTTAATGAGATCATAGGACTCCACTGGTTCAAGAACCATAACTTATGGGCATGCTTTGGACCTGGAAAATGTAAATGTGTAACGCTTGGGTTGTCTTCCCTCATAGAGACTAAAGAAAGAAATAATGACTTTGCTGCCTATATGATTACATGATCATCACTATCATCACCTTCCAGCTAAGATTATTTACAGTTACATTTGTCCTTCCATCCTGAAGCTGAGGTTCTGTACTCAAGAGGACAGTCCATAAGGTTCTGCATTTTCTGAATGGGGTATTAGAAGGGAGACAACACTACACACTGAGTCAAATTCCCTAGACTCTGCAATATAATAAAATACCATGACAAGCTTTCTGCAACAAAGTCACAATCTTGTTTAGCAGGGAACTGAACGAATATACAGATTTTAATCTGTCTCCTCCCAGGTGGACATACATGCAAGTAAAGCCACTGATCTCCTCAATGACACTCAGCTCAGGAACAAAAAATGCCTCTGATGAATCTGCACAGTTGTGAAGATCTTGAACACGGCTTCCTGTTCTTATTTGCACACCTTTTAAATCAAACTATCAGAAGCAGCATGCTTTGTCAAATTCAGTGCAGATACTAAGCAGCTGAAATGTCCAGCCCTGGAGTCCTCAGTACAGGAAAGACACGGACCTGTTTGAGTAGATCCGGATGAAGGCCACAAAAATGATCACAGGAATGGAACATCTCTCCTATGAGGAAAGGCTGAGAGCTGGGGCTTTTCAGCCTAGAGAAGAGAAGGCTCCAGAGAGATCTTTCTGCAGCCTATCAATACCTAAAGGGGCTTATTAAAAAAATGGGAACAAACTTTTTAGTATGGCCTGTTGCAATAGCACAAGGGGTAATGGTTCTAAACTAATCCAGGATAGATTCAGACTAGGTATAAGGAAGAAAGTTTTTACAATGAGAGTGGCGAAACACTGGCACAGGTTGCCCAGAGAAGTGGTAGATGCCCCATCCCTGGTAACACAGAAGATCAGGCTGGACAGGACTTTGAGCAACACGTTCTAATTGAAGATGTCCCTGAGTACTGCAGGGACATTGGACTAGATGAACTTTAAAGGTCCCTTCCAACCCAAACTATTCTATGAGTCTATGATTCTAAGTATGTTCCTAAAGGTCTCTTGTGGAATCAAGTGACCATGAACTTGACATGAAATCAGAGCATGGATTGCCACGTTTCAGAAATTCAACTCCATTTTCAGCCTCATCTAGCAAAGACGAAATGTGCATTGCCACTGATTTTCACCCACAAAGACAAGTAAGTTTCTACCATGTTTAATGCAAAAATAGACTAGGACTGTGAAATTTTTTTTCCTATATCAAAATAAGGATAAGTATATAAGAATTTTCCAGCAATGCAGAATTGGATCAGAGGACTGATAATAGTAACTGGGCACCACTTGGTGTAATCTGGCCAAAATTAACAGCGAAGTTTAAAAGTTACTACCCTCTATTAGACAATGAATGGAATATAAGAAAGGAATGTGCCATTTTTAAAAAAATACCACCACCAAAAACTCTGAGGCCTGATTTTCTATCAATTTAACTTGATTCAATTGTGTAGCATATGCCTTGTGAGAAGGAAAAACTTTTCACTGGAATATTCTGGTATTTAAGCCTAAACAGCAGAGTCATTGGGGATATCAGTTACAGGATACCAACAGGAGAGGACAGCTAATACTACACATGAAAAATTAATCACGCACTCCCAAGCAATTCTGCTGAGTATTGTTATGATGTGCTTATATAAGGGTTGTGTAGTGTCTGCTTGATGTTATATTTGGTTCATATTTTTCTGCTAAGTCATTACATTAGCTGTCTTCAAACTGGTTTACATTCAGAGCAAAACAGTTTCAAAAAGCTGTTGTAACTGTGGAGCATGCTCTGGCCAGAAATGCTCCAGTCATGATTTCTTCCCATTAAGGTCCCCAAGAAGTAGAGCATAAATGTAAGGTTCCATATCAAATTTTAGTATTTCTTATTGCTAGGAAACAGTAGTAATCTCTATCAGGAATGAGCATTTGGGGCAAGAAAATAAAGAATTCAACAAGCTCCTCAGAAAGCACAAGTATGAAATAAAACTGTTAGATGAATTTGCTTATCCCAAATAGTCTTCATTTATGGCGTATAAATATTTTTTTTTCTCTCACTACTTTCTTCCCGTTCTTCCCACAACATAAACTACTACAAATTAAGTACTTTGTTTTGGGATTCATGGAGAGAAGTAGGCTGGGTCCATTTCCTGGTGAACAGAGTGTAAGACCTCATCAAGAACTGCCTGATTAATGATGCACTAAAGAAACTAAGAAACAAACCAATTCTTCTTTTCATAAGTACATAATGTTTTTTACTATCGGCCAGTAAATCTAGGAAATCTAGAGGGGAAAATGATACAAACTGACATTACAAAATGAACATCTTTTCACCATTTCACAGTATTTTTCTGGTTTTGTTTCTTCCTGTAAATATAGTTGCCTGTGTTCCTATCTTACCTCATCTTGGGACTTGACCAGTGTTTCAAATGTTTTTTCTCCACTTTCTCCATCTATCATTTTTTTCCGAATCTATTGGTAAGGAAGAAAAAGAAAACAAACAAAAAAAAGAACTAGGTGTTGTATGTATCACATATCGTATTTCATATAACATATATATTATATATAATATGTTATTGCATAAACCAGATAAAATGTTAATGCATAGGAAAGTCATAGCTCTTAGAGAAAAAAAAAAAAAGCTAAGTTTACAGATTTCAGATTTTTCTAATTAGAAGTTGCTTTATCCAAATATATGCTAAAACAGTGGAGTTATGACACAACAATTCTGGTATACTTTGAATAGCAAGACGATTTCATAAAACCCCTTGATGTTAGGCACTAGAAAGAGTATGAATTCTGTGTGGATAAGAAGGAGTTTTGTCTGGCATTTCTCATGCTCCCCAGCACATCTGTGTGATTCTGGTAGCAGCAGTGATTCACAAAAACATTCTTATATCATCTGAGAGTAATTCCTCTCTGAAGTTGGACTTACAAAGAAACTTAAGGTGGAATTTAACATATACCAATGGTCTCATTATGAAATAACAATTTCATACAAATTAAAAAAAATGTTAAAAAATAAAATATTAAAAACTATTTCAAACTAACAATTTTTAAAATTTCTTATTTCGGAATGTACTATGAAATTAGTAACTGCAAAATATACAAAGTAATTAATTTGTTGTCAGCACTTAATTTCTCAGTTGTCCCTCTCACCACAACAATAAGCTTGCACTAGCAACAGATAGGGAAGTACTTTAAAAATATTTCATGCAATATATCAATATGCTATTAAAAAGTGTTTTGCTCTGAAAAATTTACAATCCCCCTTCCCAGGAATTGCCACTTAATGAAGAATTATTTAAACAGCAATCATTGTGTCTTTCAAAATGAGAGGAATATAATGCATTGCCCTTGCCTACGAATAATACCAGTTCTCAATTTGTTTCATTATAACTTCATCTGTCTATAAAGTCATCATCTTGACAAATTTAAAACTGAAATTTATAGTGAAATAGGTTCCCATTCAAAATCTAGAACATTTATTACTTTTCAGTTATTATACAGTGAAATACAAGCAGCAACAGGTACTAAGAAGCCAAGTAATCTCACCTCAACTTTAATATCATTTTCCAATTCAGCATCTAGAAAATCCAGTGTAACAGGCTCCTGGGATTTAGGGTTCTGAAGCAGAAGATAATGAATGATCAAATAATAAAGACAGAGTACTGCAATGTTACAAATCACTCTAATCCCTACATGTCCAAGTGAACTATTTAACTGATCTTACTTACCCATCTATTTTAATCTCTTATAGCATAGTGAATTACTAGTGGCCCTTTCTCATTTATTTTGTTTCATTGGATAGAGCAGCTAATTGGACTAGTGAAAATCAAATTAATACTAAAGGCTAGTGTCCGTTCACAGTCTGTCATGTATGAGGATCAGGCTGGGAAGCTGCTTCCCTACTGCTGGTATGTCACAGACCATACGAGTGGGAGAATGTGCATCAGAGGAAGTATCAGATATGAATCTCTAATTAGGTGTCCTACCTCCGAGAAGGGAGAGAGGTATTTGAGAGAGTTTTTCAGCTCACTGGTAAGATGAGATAATTGTACTCTTTTGCAATTTTGCCAAAAGTAGACTACAGACTTGCTGTTGTGAAGCGAGAATGGACTGTGGCTCAAGATTTAAAGAGGCAGCAATTATAATAAAGAATTTCTTTATTATAAGAAAATAAAAATCACTTTTATTGTCAGCATTACAGGACTTCCCTGAGCACCTTGCACTTCTGAATGCATTTCTCTTGACATCAGTACTGTTATCTCAGTTTAAGAGATGGAAACCTGTAGCACAGAAATACTGCGACGCAGCAGCTTCAAGACTTAAGGATGTACTTGATGATGACTCTTGACTATGGAGCACAAAGAATTTTGGTGGTATGCATCTGTAGTAACCCTGGTCCCATAGAGTGTGGGAAGACCATTGTGGCTCTGCTGAACTAGCTCACACGACCCTCTAGCCTCTACTCCCTTCTCAGTTGCAGTCTGCATTTACTTGGACAGAGCCATCTTCCATACAAATCCTTTTTTTTTTATTTATTTGGGTAATTTTGGTTAAACCCCATTGACTTTGTTATTTGTGGGATAAAAATCCTCAGTATTTATCACTCATAGTAATTTAATGCACCTACTTAATGAAGGATCTTTAGAAAAAAGAATAGGGAGATACATTATTTAACCATTTAAATCTGATAGTTTAGAATAGAAGATGAAAAAAGTCCAATTTTAGTAATTTATTTTGACTGATAATTATTTGCTTTGTGTAACAGGACTGTTCATACATGAAAGGATGTCAAGGTCTAGTTTTATCATTATACTAAGCACTGTTTCTCATATGATTAGCAACACAAAATTGTCATTAGCTGATAATATTTCAAGACTAGTATAAATTCTGATAATGAGATTTTTAGAGGATTTCAGAGATTCAGCTATACTAGCTTAATTGCAGGGTAGACTTAAGTCCTTTTTTCAAAATTATGATTATATTCCTTTTATCCTAACATTCTCTGGCAAAGGTACATTACAAATGTACACGTGACTATTCTATCGAAGAATGCAAGCATGTTTCATCACCATGTATGTATGTGTTTCTAGTTCGTACTGGAAGAAAGTAACATCCTGAATAGCTGGTAAAAGGTGCCTTCATATAATAGTCTGGAGTATTAAGGGATTAACAGTAGTACTTATTTTCAAGACTGTAGTATAGATCAGTGTTAGAAGACAATAGATTATTCCTTCATAGTCTTGAGGAACAAATGTACATGTTTCCAGGTATATGGAATCATTATTTTTCTTAGCAAGTAAGACTTCCTGTCTGCTAAGAAAAAAACCCAATTAACTTATTCTCAGAAAGAGAATATGCACTGGAAAGATTTCAGACAAAGATACCAGATATTTCTTTTAAATGTCTATGCATAAATTCAAAGAAATTTTTATGTTCCTATTTATATAGGATAGATAAAACTAGTAACTTTAATATAATGGCATTGACATATGCTCTCTAATGCAAAACAGTTTAATTATTGATATGAAGTTGCTTTACCCCCCCACCCAAACAAATCCAGACCATCAAAATAAATTGTAAATGGCTAAAATGTAAAAATAAATTAAAAAATATGTTTTCTTACATGCAACGGACAATGAATAGCATGGTCAAACCCAAACAGCATGCATGAAGGCATTGGCATGGCAGAGGAGGCATTTGTGAAGTTCACATTCCATTCCAACACACAAAGAAACAGAGAAGAAAAGAAATGGTAAAAAAAAAAAAAAGAAAAACAGAAGCCATCTCATCAAATGAAAGTCAATATTCATTTCAAATGATAACCTGGGCTAGCCATAGTTAAGGAGTCCCAAAGACAAAATATTCAACAGTTCATCAAAATTCAAGTATACATTAACTGTTTCTTCTTGTTCTTTTTAAGACTTTGCATTATATCCCCACACACTATTTATAAGATACTTATTAATGACTTATAATACATGAAGGAACTAAGCATTTATAGGTACATTGTGTGATGTGCCTGAGGCACAAAGAAATCTATCAGAAATTAGAATAGAAAATTCCTAGCCCCGTACTTTAAATGGAAGACTTCCTTCCTTGTTATGTATTTTTCCCCAAAGAATGTGTTTTTACCAGTATTTGGGCTCCATAATTTTTTTCTTCCAAGGTTGCCATTTAGCGGGGTTTATTCCAAGCCATGAAGAAACAAACTTAGTTTTCAGTTTGCTCTTCTCTTTATCCAGTCATGCACGCAACATGACTAGAATAAGCGCAACACCACCACATTCACCAGCACAACTTAATAAAACAAAACAGAAGTAAATCACTAGCAATGAAGCATGCAAATAAAGGGATTGCAATCCATTTTCAGCATAACAAATAAAGGCAAAGATCTATTACTTCAATGACAAATCAAGAAGGAAACAAAGAAAGAAAGAACTGGTGCAGCAATGTAAAAAAACCCCATTCATTAAAATGTCATTGTCGTGTGTTTTGGGAGGTCAGTATTCTCACAAATTTTATGGAAGTCATCTTTGGTATGAATTGCAGGAGCCTAGTACCTACTCATATCTTCAGTACTAATGAAGACACAGGCTGTTAGGCTTTTAAAATATATTTTAAAATAAATGATGCTAAGGTGGCAGCAATATCCTGGGCTCCAGAGGGAAACCCAGGAACATCTGGAGTGGACGGGAGCCCAGAGCTGAACCATCCTGGGCAGCCAGCCCGGCAAACCCAGCAACATCCAAATCATATCACAGCACACTGGGGAGCCAGGGGTGCCACTGGTTTTGCATTATATATTCCCATATGGGTAAGAAATTAACATGGTATACTGTACCTAATTTTGTTATTTTGCTAGTTATATAGTTAAGCTACTCTTTTAGTGATTTTTAAGTTTTCATTAAGTGTTTTCTGCTCAGGGACTGCATTAATAAATGTTACTAATTTCCTTTTCCCTGTTTGCTTAATGGTAGTTAATCCTCTGGAGTGTTTGCTACCCAAGAAACCTGATGTAAACGCCCTATTCTGACTTCCGCAGGAAAAAACTGAACAGTTCATTCAAATTCTGTAATGTTATACAGCATACACTGTACAATAAAACTTGGCAATAAAATAGTAAGAATGATCTTCTCCTGACTTTGGGTTTATGGAAGCAAAGCCAGCACAAGTAGTCTCTTTTTTTCCCAGTCTTCAAATTAATTTCAAAATCTGAAGAACAATTTTTACAGCACAGTTCTAATTAGCACCTATTAGTAAAGCACCATGATTCAATGGAACACCCTTCACTACAGCCAATAACATGTTTTCTATTATTTAAACAAGGACGGATGCAAGCTTCATGCTTTGGAAGCTGTCAAAGTAAACAGTTCTCTAGTTAGATTTTTCCTAGTAAGCAGGGCAGAAGCTTTCTAATTGTATTTCCAGGTCTAAGCGTTCTAATGCACTAATCACCTCCATCCAAAGTTACCTGTACATTGGGTCTCCTTTTTCTCAATTTAACCTTTGGTATGCCCACACCAATTTGCTGAAGTAACAAAAAAGCAGTAGTTTATATTTATTACACTATTAGTAACAGTTATAGAGGGGAAGTATTGTCTCCACATCTATACTCTACAGCGCATGTTTACTGGAAGCAGAGACTAGTCCTCATTCTGATCAAGAATTCTGAGCTCTCTGTCAGAATTGCACACAGGTTTTGTCTAGGGGAAAAAACCTCACACATATGACAAACGATGTGAATTAAGTTAACAGAGAGCTCTCCCTCCCACATACTCTGCCAGAATTAAAACATAGAATGAGAGGAGTTTCACTTTTTGTTTTAAAACCATCTTCTCTTACATTCTTTCAACACCAGAAACCGTAAGACAAAATACTGGACCCTACTGAAGGCATCTGGAATTTTAGAACTACCATTAAACAGATTTTAATCAGAACCATAATGAAATCAAAGAAGAGGATGCTAATCTTTAGAACATGTTCAGAAATTGAATTATTTACTGTTTTCCAATCTATTCTAATTAAGAAAAATCTTGTTAACACATGCTTAATGCACTCACTTTGGTGATTATGTTTATTTGGTGGGGTATCCACCTATTGTCTCCCATGTAAAATAGGAAAAATATATACACATACACATAGATACAGAAAGAAAATCGGCAAAAACCCATGAAGTTAAGCATTTCTTTAAAATGTAACATAATTAGATACATGAACTTGAAAAATGGTATTTTAAGCAGTTTAAAACTATATTAATCTCAATTTTTAAAAAAAAAAGTTTTCCTGTGTTATGCTTTCATGTAGATCTTGTGTGCAGTTAAGAACATGATGGGAAAGTTCTCAATGTGTTTAATCCACTTTTGAACCTGTTTTTCGTTAAATTTTCTCAGATGTGTAAATGACAAGTTCTGAATTTCTAGGGGCTTTTTTGTGAGATCACACTGCAAAACAATTTCTTAAAATATTCATTGTGTTGAACCAGTTTTGATTCGAGGTAACAGATTTTCAGAAGAAAAGCAGAAAACATTCAGAAGAAGGGACCATTGGAAGTTTAACACACCCTCACCTGTTCAAAGATAAAGACGTAATTATGTTTTAGTTTACATCTATTGAAATTTTGCTGGCAAAGAGGGTTAAGATGTTGTTTGTTAATAAGTTAACAGCTACCATGAGGTTCAACTAAAATTAATATGACATGTTAGAGAAAGTCCATGAATTCTAAATACATCTGTCTTCATAGTGTACCTTAGTTTTAAAACGTAGTTCTTGTACCAGTCTGAATAGCATGCACCACCCCAAACAAACTGGGAGTGAAAAAGTCTAGTCTGTGTAACTGTTAATAACAACAATAACAATAATAATAATGCATATGCTTGATATTATATTTAGACATTATTCTACAACATAGAACATATCACTTACAAAATATCATTTTCTAAACATACTCTAAATCAAACATTTGAGCAGTATGTGAAAGTATCAGTGGACTTCCATTCTTTTAAATAGAAAACTACACAGACAAACCATGGCAATTAGTTTCCAAATAATCCATCTCGGTCTGCCTAGATTTAGCTGGAATGAGCTGAGTTTTTCACTCTCTAACAAAGGTTCATTTTTCTCCAGTGTTACGAGTTTACAGTATCATAGCCCAGAACAGAATCCATATCAATCAGTTCCTCACAAGATTCTGCCTAAAACAAGAATACTACACTGCTTCATTTTATATTGTTAACAAAAATATAGCTTCATTTGCATATAAGGAAAAGGTAAACAGACCACTCGCCATCATCTGACTTCCTAATAATCTCTAATGAAGAAAAGATTTGATCAGTAATGATGCATATATTTGTCTCAGAATAATTCACCAAGCAAAATAATCAAATCAAAACTTTTGCTTTTTAACACATGAAAACCTAATGCATACACTGAGAAACTGGAGTCCATCTGAAAACTAGAAAAACCCCTTCCTTTCATTACTTTTCCTTTTCTTTTTAAAAGGGTCCTTTCAAAATAAATCAGAAGGGATATTTCATCAATAGTTAAGTTATTCTTTCCCTTCTTCAGAAGCAGTTTTTTTCTTTCTTCTTTTCTTACAAACTTGGCAAAAGATTTCAGATATATTCACTACTTCACCAGGAAATTAATTCACATATTCACAATGCTGACTTCCCCCAGCCTAAGAATTAAATGAATCACTAAAATATGTAGATAAATCCTTCATGTCTTTCTCTGCCTTTGACAGTTAAAGACAGTGAATTACTGAAAAGGGGGTCTGCTATCCCTCTTGTAGCTGTGGTAGGACTTTCTGGTGAAGAAACAAGAGAGGACAGTCCCACAGTCAAGACGTCAAGGGCTTGCTGCTGTTCTGCCACATGAACATGGCTGGGAGGAATAAAGTGATGGATGTGCATCCAATTTACAGAAAAACCCCAGTATTTCCATGCCTGAAGGCAGCAAATACAGGCTTCAACTACTTAGAAAGTTTCTCTGAAGTGTACTGTTAAACATAACTTAAAGATAGAGTGCCACTAAAGCTTAAAAGCCTTACTAGCATTATTTGCCTGTTGCTTGCTTTTGTCTTGGCCATATATTGCTCAAACCATCCGAATGAGAAATTTTAATATTGACACCTGAACTACATGGATATATTTCTTGCTGTCCATTACTTAAAGCGATTCATTATATCTAACTCTTTATCTGTAAATAATCCATACAGTTCTCTCAATTTGGAATGATTTTTTTTTTGTTTGGGTTTTTGTTTGTTCGTTTCTAGTTAATTAAGTTTTAACTTTGTCTTGATGAACTTGAGACAAAATTTGCTGAAAGTATGTTTCTAATGTAATTAAAATACTAACATTTTCAAATATTTCACTAAATAGAAGACAGTTTGACATGGAGAAACTATTCACTGAAACAAAGATTAAAGTTCTGATTTCAGAAAAAAAACCCCATCCATTCATGTCTAATATTTGATCAAAGGCAGGGAAGCAACTTATTTAAGAAGATACACACAATGTAGGAGTCCCCACAGGGTCAGGACTACAGTCAATGGATATAACGCCAGACTGAAATATTTGGTTTAAATTCTCCTGAAATTTCAGGAAAGGTGCATCCTAATCAGATTTAGACAAAGATTTCATTTTTAAAGATGAAAGTCCTTTCTCAAGTTGAACTACTAAAAAAATCTAGCATTCTGGGAATGAGTGCCCAGCTAGATCCATCTCAACTCTGCAGCTCAGGTTTCAGCTCTGGTAAACAGAAAATAAGCAAATAAACGAATACAAAAATACAAGAAAAATACATTGTGTTTGCCCCTGATTTCTGTGATATGGAAGTATGGAAGTTTCAATTTCTGAAATGAGAAAGCATCACAAAATAAACACCTGCATTAGTAAACTCCTCAGAGTTTGCTTCAAGAGCATCTTGTAATACACTACAAGTTCTTCACAACGATATTACAGCTACCACTAGTTGCTTTTAATATTCATAGGTATACTAAACCACTTATTTCACATACAAAAATGCATGTGTCAAATATACATATTTTTTATTATATTGATAACCAAATTCAATATAAGGCAATGCTGGTCTTTGTGCTGACTAAAGCAGATTTGGATGAAGCCATACATGCACCATGGATTTTTCTGACATGCCCACAACTAAGAAATCTTCACTATTGCTCTCTGGCTCTCTAGCACTTTTGGCAGATCTGAAATCTGAGATTTAGAAAATAAATTACAAGCTTTTTCATACCTTTGGTTGAAGATTTGGATGAAGTAGCACATACCCATTAGGATCAATTGCAAAATAGTATCCATTTGGACAAAGCTGAAAGAAAGAAATGAAGTTTAACATTATTACAAGGTTTTAAGTGATAAAAAAAGATTAATTTATGGTTTTTAAGATATTTCACATTAAGGAAAATGTATTGCCTTAGGTATCCTAAAATATGTGAGATTTGAACATACAGAAGATAATTTCTTAAAATTTACCCTTTTAGAATCATAAACTTGAAGAATAATTTAGATTGATAGGACCAGTGGAAGTCACATGATGTAATCCTTCACTGAAAGCAGAACTACAAAATAAGATTCAACTTCACAGTCAGACTAGGTCTCAAAGGGTCTTTGAATACCTCCAGTGACAATTCTACAACTTCTTCAGGCAACCTGCTCCAGTGTTTAACCACCCTCAAAATGATTTTTCCTTATTTCCAGTTGGAATTTCCCCTGCCACAACTATGTAGATTGCCTCTTGTCTTTTGCTATAAACCTTTAAGAAATGTCAAGGTCCATCTTCTCTGTAACTCCCATTAGGTAACCCATTAGGTTTCTTCTTCAGTCTGAACAAGCCCATCCCTCTCAGCTTCTCCTTGTATGCCATGTACTCCAACCCCTTGACCAACTTGGTGACTGCACTGGACTCTGTCCAGTATCTCAGTGTGTTTCTTGTACTGAGGAAATCAAACTTGGACACAGTACTCCTGATGCAGATGTTCACTACACAACTGGCCTTTACTGCACAGGCACACTGTTAAGATGTTCAGCCTGTCCTCCACCAAGACCCCCAAGCTCTTTCCTGCCTTTTGAGGTATTCTGTCCCAGCCTTTACTGTGGCATGGGATTATTCCATTCTAGTTGCAGGACTTGGCATTTGCCTTCGGTCAAATTCGTGATGTTCCTTTGCTTCCCAAAGTACTAGTTATTTTCTTAGAAACTCCCCAGCTAGATGTCTAAATCTATAAATCAATCATACTGAATAGGGTACAGACAGACAAGTATATTAAAGGACTTCTCTATAAACTGTCCTATATAAATGCTAAATATTATTATTAGCTGAAATGATTGTATACTCTACACAGTGATAAGAATCAAACATTCAACTAAACAGCAGTGCCTTAAGCTACAGGAGAATAATTGCTTGAAGTATATCCCCCAATGTAAAATTTAGCTTTTACAGATGTATCCTGCTGGACAATTCACACAGAATCACATATATGGCTGGAGAGAAAACTGTCAGAAAATCTACCACAATGGAAACAAATATATGAAAAGACTCCTGCTGGTATTTTGACTCGCATCCAGCCATTGCTGTATGACTCAGAAAGAGCATGCAAAGAAATCATACATAAATCATACATAAAGAGAAACCACAAATGCAAGCAACTTACCGTAAATCGGGGTGTCAGCTTTTTTATGTCCTCCAAAGAGACATCAACCCCCATTACTCCAAGAATCAGCTGATTCTGGTAAGATTCCAAAATGTTAGAATACGTTGGGCATGTTTACAATGCAGAATTAACTGCAACAGTCAGTGAATTTTGATTTTGCCTTCATCTCTTGTTTGACAGATACTAGTTGAAATGTTGCCTATTTATTTATCTGTCTATTCTAAATATTTTAAATAATATCCAAGTGAATTAAAATAGCATTCAGTACATTCAGAATTTAGTATAGAACATGAGAACTGTTTGTGAAAATGAATATGGATGCTTTCCTGGATGAATAACCAATAAATGCAAGAACAAAACAGACGAAAGCAAAAGTGACTCATTTGTATTGCCAGTGATATAGATACTACATTACTAGCACCAATATAGAGCTACTATTGTACGCTTAGGTTGGGCAATTGATAAGTGAGAACCCCAAAAAATTAACCTCTTTTGGATATGATATAAAGATGAATGGAAAAAAAAAACAACAAACCCAAAACCAAAACCCACCACAAAACCAAAAAACCCGATGACTATAGCAATCATCAGCACTTGAAATAACGGACTCAGGCCCTACATTTACTTTACTTGTAATTATTTTCCTACTACAGAAAAGGGTGGCAGTCATGTAGATAGTATCATCTGAATCCCTTTTCCATATTAAGTAAATTTGGAATATGTATTGGAAGATGCATCTTGCAGTGTGTAACCTAAAATTCATGTAGAGACCTAAACTGAGCAGATTAAAATTTTCCTCTTGTTCCATCTAGGTCCTCTGTGGTAGACCACGGCTGGTTTACTTCCCAGAAAGACATACTTTGATAATCAGTAGTCTCTCACTTTGCAACTGGACTCAGCGAATTCCAGGCCTTATCTTGTAGATAAGATTATGAAATCTTCTGTTTTGTTTTTAAAAGGAAACTAAGAGAACTATTCTAAAAGTAAATAAAAGAAACAGTAGTAATCAAATTATTATTTATTTATGCTGAGTGTATTTAATATCTGAGAAACTGAATCAAAGAATATCTTTGCTAAACTTCTGTATATTTTGACCTGAATGAACATAAATATTCACACCAAATGTACAGTATTTTACCACACACTGTAAAGCATATTCTAGTTTTGATTTTTAAAAAGTAGCATTTTGCTTTTGCAAAAAGGACATAAATTGATTCCTTATCAGACTGTAATAGGGACAGGGAATTGTATTTATTTAATGCTTAGTTTTTAATCTAAGTACACAGTGCTATTTCCCATTATCATTAAAAACAATTAATTTAAAGTCTCTACATCATTGCTTTTTACCCTGAAATGTCATAGCCTCACAGGCTTGTTATAAATATATTTGAGCTTCCTTTCTTGGCAAGGCCTGAATAATATCATCATATACTTCCCATCTAATGAGCACATAACACATTCCCATTGCCACCAGGTCTCAGAGATAGATCAGAGAATGTCATATCCTGAAACTCAGAACTGCAAAAAGGATGATCTGTGTTTTCTTGTTCCCAGGAGGTTATCAGGAAACTAGGGATGACCCCTTTGTTTCTGACGCACAAGACAATGAAACTGTAGAAAGCTCTATGGAAATACATATTTTTCAAGGAATTTAGCATTCAATTTAATTCAAATAAGTGTTTTGGTGGGGTGGTTGTGTTTTTTTTTTTCTGTTGAAAAACAGCTTACTATTTTCCCATTTTGTTCCTTTGTTAGATTGAAGACCGGTAGAGTTCCTGTAATCACAAGGCCCAGCTCCTAGGAAATAATCACATACAGAGGAGAGAAAAAGACTTTTTAGTTAAATAAAAAATATTGAACTGTAATATATTAGAACAATCCAGAGACTACTGTAGCCAAACACTACATTAAAGCACTGACTTTTACTTTGTAAAAAGAGAAAAAAATAGTAATACTTCTCTGATTTCATGCATAGATCGTTAAAATTACAGATTTTGTGTCCATCTATTAGTGAGAATAAGGAATTGTTTTTTAAAAGTAGATCATGAGCAACAACTTAGGACATAATAGTTTAATAGAAAACATTTACAGCTACAGATTTCACTGTACTAAAAACTCTTGCCAGCAGGGGAAAAAAAAAAAAAGGAGAAGACCAAACCAAACTTGAAGATTGCAAATAGGTAGGCAACAAATACATACATGCAAAATCAACAGAAAAATACAGCAGGTAATTCTACTTTTCAGATCATCACTATTTTTCAATGGCTTGCAATAATGTCCATCATCAATTGTGCAAAACTACCTAGACTCTTCTGGTACTGAGGCAAGGGATTTGTACTTATTTGGGAAGATACAAGAAAATTGTTTTTTCCTTTATTAACAGTCACAACTCATACTGAATAGAGGATCTAGAAAACCATATGTTTAGATAGCCTGAAAATATTTATTTTCCATCCTAAAGGTGTCCACAGGCAGATTTTTACCTTTTCTTATCCTAATGTTCAGGTTTAATTTCAAATTTCTCCCCTTGACTCCATCCCTTTACTCCTTCCATGTATTTTATTGAGGAACCATATAACTTTTCTGCCTTTGTTTCATTAGGAAGAAAAAAAAAAAAGCTAAATTATTAGTCCACTCTGATGAAATACGTTCTCCATTTGGCCAGTCTAGTAGCACCTTTGTGAACTTTAAACCACCCTTCGTGAACTTAAGTTTGTGTATGAAATGAAAGGTGATGAGATCAGAGTTAGTAATGTTACAACAAGCAAGGCAAAGAGGAAAAGTGGGCTTTTTAGGAGAATAAGAGAAGGAAGAAATGGAGATGAATCAGAAGACGAGAGGAGGATATTTTTTAGAAGTAACATTGAAGAGAGACATAACATAACAGGAGGGGTAAGTATGGGGGAATAACACCCTTTTCTCCCCCCAAAAAATGTACAGTTAGAGGGGACAATAACTGAATAAATTATGACTAACTGGTAAACCTAAAATCATCTGAAAATTCTGGGATTATCTTGCAGAAAGTGAGGCTACAGCAACGCTTTAACAGAACCTGAAGAAACAGGGCAAGAAAAGAAGTGTGAATTGCCACAAACACATCAAATTATTAAAGACAGTCTTGAAAGACAGCATCAAATGAAAGTACTTTAGGATTTCATAACCCGAGCTTAAGCTCAACTCAAGTGTGGTTTCATTTAATACACTTTGCATTATTTTAGTCTTAGCCCCCAAATAGCTGTTGGACAGTAAGAAACCAAGGATGGACAAAATCCAACGAGGCACAAGCAGTAGGGAAGTAAGCTCTACAGGAGGGAACTGCTTTAGGAAATTTAAGATAAAGAACCAATGTGACAAGTTAGTCCCAAGCCCTGCTAAAACCAAGAAAAAGGCTCCAGAGTGGATTAGGTACACCTGTGCCTGTAGGCTCTCATCTGCAATGAAAAAGCCCACAAATTTCAGCCTTTACCTCAACAGTTTAGCTTGGGTTGGTCATCACTCAATAAATGTATGAGTAAAAAGAACATGACCAACTTTTAATAAATATATATATGCACACACACCTAATTACTTATATACAAACACACACAAATAACACAGGAATGCAGAAAAATTTGAAGGAAAAACTGAATGAACTCACTGAAAATATAAAACAAGACAATAGAAGTCTGCCGGTATCACTGATTTTACTTCATTAAACAGATCTCTATCCCCAGTTACAAATTTAGCTTTGACTTTACAACAGGATATGTACAGAACATATGAACTTTTGTCATAACATCCTTTATGTTTCCAGTAAGTATCTCAACAGTAACTAAGAATACATGGTTAATGAACTTCTGGCCATTGAAATTCCAAAGAAAAACTGGTTCCTTTGTGTCACGCTTAGTTCTATGATGAGTTAACAAAAATTTTACAGTAATGCTGACTGATGGGAAGAAGTGGATTTCAACATGACATTAGATGACCATGTGAACTTGGATTAAATACATGGTTCCAGATTACTATTTTGCAGTAATTTTTGCCTAGTTAGAGTTACTCTGAATCATAGAATCCCAGAATTGTTTAGGTTGGAAAAGACCTTTAAAATCATCAAGTCCAACCATTGACTTCGCACTGCCAAGGCCACCACTAAACCATGTCCCTAAGAAGCATATCTATGTGTCTTTTAAATATCTCCAGGGACGGTGACTCCTTCACTTCCCTGGGCAGCCTGTTCCAATGATTAACCTTTTGGGTGGAGAAATTTTTCCTAATATCCAATCTAAACCTCCCTTGGTGCAACTTGAGGCCATTTCTTCTTGTCCTATCACTTGTTACCTGGGAGACAAGGCCAACACCCACCTGGCTGCACCCTCCTTTCAGGTAGTTGTAGAGAGCAAAAAGGTCTCCCCTCAGCCTCCTTTTCTTCAGGCTAAACAACTCGAGTTCCCTCAGCTGCTCCTTGTAAGACTTGCTCTCTAGACCCTTCACCAGCTTTGTTGCTCAAGAAGCTGGACTGCTGCTAATAATATTTTGCATTTTGTAGTTTTCTGAATATGTTTTGTGGTTTGTTTTTTTTACAAGACTGAAGTGATAAATTCAGCAGAAAGGAAAGGATTTCATATACCTTTTTTGTTTATTTCCCCATTATATACACTGTCCAATTAAAGAAATCATTACCCTGAGCAAGCACGTAATTACAACAAACATGATAGTTTAGAGATCCAAGTTCAAAACCTGTGCAAATACCCAGTAACACTCACAGGTTTCATTCTACCTGGAACGATTTATTAAAAAAAACCCAACAAACAACCAAACAAACAAAAACCCAACCAAAACCAACCAAACAAGCAAACAAAATCCCACCAAAAACCAACCAAACCCAAAAAACTCTACACCAGTAACATAATAGATGACTTCAACTGCAGTACAGGTACAACACTGAAAAACTATTTGCTTCATTTTTAATGTTGTTAATTTGAGGACAGCAATGACCTACACTTAAAGATCTGTGTGCAGGATTAAGTGCTCTTCTCTGTTAAATTTCAGGACATTTAGGAGGATACTAAGTAATGACTAGTACATAGAAATAGCTGTCTAGAAAATTGCTCTATCATAGTGTACAGATGCTGGAAAAGTGAGAATACTATGTTTTGAACTGTAGGAAACTGAGTCCTCAGGACTGTGGAAAATGGACTCCTATGGTTACTGATTTGATAATATTCTTACTATTAAAGATAAATAAAGATCGTACCAGAGCATCCAGATAGACATTTGTCCATTGGACTTGTTTGGCTTTCTCTCCAGCTAAAACCATTGGTCTTCCCAAAACATCCAGATATTCCTGTCAAAATGTATAATAAACTAATCAGATGACAGTTATTAACTCAAGTCCATAGTCAGCATAAAAAATAAGTGGTAATGAAATAAAAACCATGAAAAGACCAGTAAAAAAAAAGAAAGTCAAAATCCACCACTAATACAGGAGTAGCATTTAATTATTTCTTTATATTTATACTACCCAACAATTCAGACTCAAAATGCAGTATTTACTGCCAAGGAAACACCTGTATTTTAGTCTCAGTCACATGGACCTTACACATCCATAGCCACTGCTCTGTTCCAAAATTAATTGCTAATGACATAATGAAATACGAACAGATCACAGAAACTTCAACCCAAAGGAGAGAGTGGGCAATGGAGGGTGAGTGATGTAGCAGCTGGGTATGTTAACCACCTACAGCAAGAATGTGCCTAACTTCGAAACAAAAACCTCATAGTCCTTGCCTTCCTTCAGTTTGGGAGTATGGCTAAAGCTGACATCTTATGAGATGCCAGATATCTGGTCTGATTTGGGAGGGGATGCCATCAAATTTGTTTCAGTCTTCAACCTTTTCTATTTGTCCCATCATATCAGGGATATTTCTTGCCAGACACTATCTGGAAGAGTTTAAAAGAACCAAGCCAAGAAAAGGACTCTTATTTTCTGCCAAAAAATGTCATGTCTGGCCTTGGAAAGACAAAGAAATGCTATGATATTTCTCTTTTCTGGACATGTGAATACATGGACTTTCAGAAAACTGCAAATAACGTCCATTCATCTATACTGCCAGTTCAGATCACAACGTAATTCCAGGGTCCTGTGCCCTTAATTATCTACACACATTGCTGCTAAAATTGTCTTGCATTATTTTTGAAGGAAAAAGGCCTTGTCTCTCCCAGACTGGTTGGATCAACTCAGAAATCTCTCCTATAACCAGGATTGTACCAGGTCAGTGTTTCTGCCCAGCTGAGTTCAGATACTGTAGCAGGCCTATGCCCGGACACACACCCAACAGCCTTCTCCACGTAATCCAAACCCTCAGGGTCATGCTGTAAGGGTGGCAGGAGGCAGCCTATGAATGTCTAGACGTGGTATAAAAAATTACTGATTTTATAGAACTTTTTAAAAACATTGCTGCCATGTCTCTGGGTCAAAGAGAGATCATATAAGGCAAGGAGGAAAACTGATCCCAAACCACAGCCCTTGTGCAGAGGAAGTCTGCAGGATACAGCTCACTTCAAATGCTATGCTGCGTGCACACGGTCAGCTTGCTATAGAGGATGCTAGCACAACTAGCACGCGTGCAAACTGCTGTGGGCCAGCTGGCCTGGAAACAGGGATCACGTAAATCAGCTCACTAAAGCTACTAAAAAGAAATAAATTAATTAGAATACTTTAACAGAATAATGCCTCATATGTAAAAGAAGGGATTTTTTTTTTTCATTCTGAATTTAAAATTTCTCCATTAAAAAAAATAAATTAATTGCTTCAAACAGAGGTGAAATGAATCATATTTAAGAATGAGAATTACTTCACCTCTTTGTGTTATAACTGTACCTGGATTTGGCCAACTGACTTACCTGGGTGTTTATCCTTATGGCTCCAATGGATGGAATTTCATAATAATAACCTAAAATATGGAACACAAATAACATAATCTTAATACTGCTAGTCTCTTAATCTTGAGGAATTTCAGTTATAATGTAATTTATAATTTAATTTTTATAGAAATTACCATGTATGAATGGAATACTTTTTTAGTGCATGTCACCAAAACACATGGCCGCATATGATGGGTCATCATGCCATATAGGCCAAAGCAGGTACTCTGAAGGATATAATGTACTTCTTTTGTCTGTTGTTTTTTAAAAAATAACTTACTAAGTTTTACTCCTGAATTCCCAGTTACTCTGACGTGCAAGTATATTTAATGGCCATTTTAATACACTGTGACAGCAACATAATTATATGTTGAAAATATATAGGAATGCAAGTATAGCTACAGTCTGCACAAAAGGGAAGTTCATAGCCAAAAAGTATAAGGCACTCTGTGGAAAGGATGAAAAAATCAAAATGGTATTTCATCTAACTAAACATCAGAAATGTTTTTATTCAGCATTGATTCTATCATTCATTTGTTTGAATTAAAAATATTGCCCATATGCACGAATAAGACTGAAAAGACCGGCACACGGAGCTCCTGATCCAGGTCCTGACATCCCATTTCAGACCACATGATCTTGGAAGTAAAATTGGAAGGAAAGAGGGAGATGGAGACATAAGAGTACTGAGATTAGGCATTTACTTTCCCTTAAGCAATTCATGACTTGATAATAAATAAATAAATAAATAAGATTAAGGAAAAAGTAAATAAAAATAAGTTTATTTGGATGTGCAAACAAATAATCACATCAATTTTGAACAGAAGATTATGATCATTTTGCCTTGATAATAAGACGACATAGGTGGTTATGCTTTAAGCCAGATGGTCTGCCTTTGTTTTAAAACAATGGAGTTTGCATGCACAGTGCATTTTGAGATACAAAGACATTAGTTAAAAAATCCCTGTTCAAAAAACAAATGTTGATGTTCTATAATCATCTGACGCTACAATTTGTTCTTTATGAAGTTGTAGCATCTTCTGCATAACTTATCAACATACTGAGGGACTCATGAGGTTATACGTACGTTATTCATACAGGCTATGGATTCTTCTTTATAATTATTTGTTTCTGTATCTATATCTTTCTCTTATCTTTGTTTTATGTGATTCTCATGCCTCAGAATCGCATCTTGTCCTCCTTTCCTGGTCCTCTTTATTTTCAAGACTCTTTCGAATCTATCCCACCCCTCACCTCTTGCTTCTCACTGATTTGCAAAATACATTTGCAGTCAGGCCTGGGAATTCCTCTATTGAAAATATTAAATAATATTGCTTGATAAAATCTCTATTTTCCATTTATCTGTATTTATCTCTTCTCTCATTCCATAATTCTCCTGTAAGGTATTTGAGACACCTGTTTCTCACACTCTTTGTAAATATTTCTGACCACATTTTTCATGTAGAAATTTAGGAGAAAGGATTTTACTTGCTTACTTTTACATTTTTTTTTCTCTACATAAAGAAATCAGGATAAAAATAAAATAAAAAAGATGCTGTTAGAAGCTAAGAAATCACAACAAGAATAATTTTGATATTTTAATTTAAAAAACGAAAAAATAATGCAAGTCATCTGATCTCTTGTAAGCTTTCGAGAAAAGCAGAAAGAAATCCAATCAGCCAATCAAACAAAAAAATCCCTTTATCCAGACCTGTTAACATAAACCAGCTCTGCTTAATTTCTTATCTGTCATCAGTTCCATCTTTTCTGAAATGGCTATTACAACAAGATTTCTCAAAACTGAACCATAATATGATCTTATTATTGTTATAAAAATACTGTGATATTTTTTCTTATAATTGTAATTTTTAAATAATCAGAAATAAATAAATATGCAAGCTTATTCTCTCTCTATATATATGTATATGAATATACACATTATTTCATCAAATAGCTTTTTGGAAATTTAATTTAAAAAATAATAAAGCTAAAAAATCAGATCTAAAAAATCTGCAATTTTTAGAGAATAATAAAGATATAGCCTATTCAAAGCTCTAGGAAAGAATAGTCTCAAAGGAAAACACAGTACCTTTATTTTCACAGGCCATCCACTGTATGGGTCCTTTGTCATAATTATGTTGACCAACAGAAAACGTGAACACACGTACCTATGCAAAACAATTCATATAACTTAACTATATGTCATTAATTAGCTGTGACTCTCAAGGTAACGGTACTTGAATTTTTCATACATTTGATCAGAAAAAGACAAGTGTGATTTTTCCATTTTTATCAAGACAATAGATATACTGTTGTTATATTTTATATATTCTTATTAATTATTTTGGTCCATGAACCATTTAAATTTCTTTTTTTTTTTTTTCCAAGGTGGTAATTATAACTCTTCAGGTTTTGTTCAATTAGTTGACATAATCTCCTATGAATATTATGTGTTCCCCAATGAATTAAAATGAACATTTGCAGAGCAGTAGAATTCAAAGCAATGCAAACCAGGATTTTTCTAGGATATAAAATAATTTCAGGAAAAGAAGATAAGTTTTCAGATACTTCAGAAAACAAATCCTCATTTTGCTCACATTGTCAGTCTTTTAATGAAAAAGAAACTAAATTAGTTCAACAGAGTTCCATGGAAGGGTTAAACTTCTGATACATCACTTTAAGCTCTTGATATTCATTACAGCTATATGTTTTATAAGCATAATAATAACCAAAGCAACTCCAATCTAGGTCAGTAACTGAAGGAAGTCATGGCTTCAGAAGATTCACCAAATTCTATCCAAGTTTGGGACAGAAAATGGGCTTCAGCTTAAATTATTTCCCATGCAAATTGACTAATTTGAATTAAAAAAAAAAAAATCAACCCCAAAAAAACCGCCACCAAACCACAAAACAAAACAAAACAAAAACCAGTATCACTGTACACAAATTAAAAATCACACAAGACGTGCAAAAACTACAAATATTATATATCTGAATACTTAGCTCAGAGGATGAGCCTTTCTGTAAAAGGTAGGAAAAATATTTTCCCAACAGTTTTCATAATCTGTTCACTGTTACCATATCCCTCTGAAGGAGTGTCCAAGGACCAGACTACCTTTCCTTTTCAGGCATCTATTTCTTTATGGACCATTAGCTTTAACATTTCACTTTACAAATCACAGATCACAGAATGAAGTCAGAATACAAGTTCATTTCTATGGAACTTGATGACTATGTTTAAAATTAAACCCTAATACAATTAATTTACATGCAGGCTCTAACTGAATAATAAGGTAATGTTTCTTTTGAATAATACTCACAATATGAAATTGCAGAGAGTCCTTGTAAACTACTGATCATTGTTAAGTTTTTAAATTACTATTTATACAAATTTTCATGATATTATTTAGCATGTGTGATTACAACCTAGACCTTCATTTGTCAAATAAGAAACAAAAATTATGTGACAAAGCTTACATATTAACCAAAGGCTGTAGGAATAGCTCCAAATCATCAGTCAGCAGCTAGCAATTGATGAAATTTTATTAGTGTTGACCCCTCTATGCAAGAAAGGTGAACAAAGCTTTGTGCTAGATGTCATTTTTAATTAACAATATGTTTTGATTTGCTTTATCTGTATAAACCCGTTGTTTCTGCTATTAAAAGCAGAATTAAAGCAACTACTCTGCTGCACTGAATGCTGATTCAGGTGCTTATTTAAAAAAAACCAACCAAACCAAACCAAACCAAACCAAACCACAAAAAAAACCCCAGATAATAATTTGAAGTTTTTCAATAAAACTAATAAGTCTATCCCATACAGGGTCATTTCTCAGTAATGAGTCAAGCTAGTTACAGTTCTATTTATCCAGACAGGTATGGGAATGACTGTACATGTGTGATGATAACGTTTTGTTCTCATAGTTCGTATGGATAGGGAAAGATCTATTACCTCGAAAATATCAGTTTTCATAGTGCAAACATGACTTCAGCTGATAGGTCTGCATCTCATTTATTTTTTTAATACCGTATCATATTGTAAATTCAAGTTACATTTGCCATCCCCCATTTGTTCTTGCCCTCTTTTACAAAATGTCAGCTATAATTCTTTTAATGGATCCTTCTGTTTGTATTTAATCACCATCTATTTTTTCCAAGTTCAATATCACAATATTATTTTCTATCAGTATCTCTCAACTCACAAGGTTCCTGCTTATTATACTCTTCTTTTTTTGGACTCACCACTGCTGCCAGGTTAGTGTCCACTAAACACATGATTCAGATTACATTCTTCTCAAATATCACGGAGAAATAAGAAAAACCCCACTAAAAGCCACTAGTTAGATAGCTGAGTGACCTGATGTCTCTTTTGGATTGAAAGTAACTACTCAAGTAAGTTAAGACAGAGTCATGTGGGTTTGCTTGTTCGTGTATAAAACACATGAGTCAATTAGACTGGACTGTCTAACATTTGATCTTAAATGCAAAATGAAACACTGCATTGGACTCAAGTTGCGAAATGATATGTAATTTAGGGAAAAGAAGCAGCATGTTAAATCTGCAACTAATCTATAAAGAATTTAGAATTCAAATTATTGACAACATGCAGAGGACAATATATCTGATTTACTGTTCCTTGGATAATTAACAGAGATAAAGAACTGCAATGAAAATTGGAGGTTTTAATTGTGACTTGGTTTGGCAAGAGGGTGGAACATTCAAAAGATGTTTTTTTCCTATTGCCTCATCTGGAATTGAGTAGCATGATAGACCAGCTGGAAAAATGAGTAAGCAAGTCAAATTAAACAAGCTAATTTTAGAAAAAAACATGCTCTCTGCTAACATTTTCTTTGACAGGACCCAGAGTCGGCCAAAGGACTGAGATGCATCTGTCTATACCTTTTCCTCACAGACATGTCTCCAAAGAAGACAAAAAGCTTTTAAACTAAAAAGAGGGATAGATTTAATTACTTTCAATAGGGAAATTATGACTGAAAACGCTTGGAGCAACTATATCAGCCACAATGGATGTGAGCACCTCTCCCTTTGCCTGTCCTTCCTTTCAAGTTTGGTTTCAGCCAATTAAGTGGATTTCTGAGTTGAAACAAACTGTCAAGTACTCTTTGATCCCAAGAAGTTGTTTTCTATCACCACTGAGGCCCGGTTATTTCTTCCCTGTGCTTCTCTGCAGCTTATTCAGTTCTGCGTAGTCTACAGGTTCCTGTCTCCTTTTGCTATCACTCTTGCTCCCTACCATCCATACCAGCAGATGGACACTTCTGTCCCCCAAACCATTTCCTAGGGAAAGGGCAACCTTGCCTCCATACAGGGGAGATCCATTTATTCTCTTCATGAAGAAATATAACTTGCAAATCAATAAAAAACATTGGAACAATCAGCAAAACTAATAGGAGCCATCACACTTTCTGATTTTCAATGGGATTATTCAAAATAAAGTACTTCTAGAACACTTGAATGGAGAAGAGCTAGAGACAGGTACCAGCCTTCTCTGCCAACCCAGTCAGATATGATCTTGATACTGTTCTGAAATACGAGAATACTAATTTCTACCACCGAGAGTTCAAGACCAGAGCTGTGTTAGTTCTGTCAGGAATATATCATGTGCTGGTAATTCTCTGTACTTTTCTCACTCTGAGACTAATCTGGGGAGGGAAATACAAAATCTTTTATTCTTTGCATTATTAATTTACAGTATATAGTAGAACAATATACTTCTTAACAAGCAAAGCAAATGTAGATGCAATGTAAATACAGGCAGTGAGTCGCACAAGCTGCCCAGAGAGGTCATAAAGTCTGCCTCCTCTGAGGTTTTAAAGGTCAGACTAGATAAAGCCCTGAGCAACCTGGATTGATCTTATTCCTAACATTGGGCTAGAGACCTCCTGAGGTCCCTTGCAACCTGACATACCCTCAGATCCTATGAAGGACATCAAAGGAAAACAAGCAAAAATCCAGCTCCTAATCAGAGGAAGTAGTAGACAGAAAACCGAGGAAGAAGTACTGTACTGAAGAAAATTCAACTGCCTAATTACATAATTAGTTTGGTTTTTATTTTGTATTTCTCTCTAGCATAAAAATCAAGGTGAAAGGAAGGATTCTGACTGCTACAGATATTAGGGGACAATGGCACTCAAGAGAGTTTTGATGAAGACAGAAATGAAGAGCTACCCATGAAAAGGCGGCTTTCCCTACAGATTTCAGTTGATTTTGCCTATCTTATTTCTTCATTTTGCTATTGGAATAAAATAAACCTAGATAAAATTAGACTTTTCCTTTGGGTGTATCGTGTTATGAGAGTTACAGAAAATTAACATCTTGAGTGAAGTTAATTCGAAGTGGTAACTAGGCACAAAATC
Organism: Psophia crepitans; assembly: GCA_013399095.1. Classification (NCBI taxonomy): domain Eukaryota; kingdom Metazoa; phylum Chordata; class Aves; order Gruiformes; family Psophiidae; genus Psophia; species Psophia crepitans. The sequence continues at coordinate 810,310 of VWZZ01004209.1, read as the reverse complement.
ACCCTTGTTGTTTAGATCACCACATATATGCATAGGCAGTATGTGTAGGCCTACAAGAGTGTGAGAAACTGCAACCACTCTGCAAGCAGTTCAGAGTGGTTGAAAATATATGTTTTTTTGACAGATAAATTATTTGTGGTGACTTCTATACTATTCCAGTGAGAGAGCTCTCAATAGCCATTTATGCGCAGCTCTATTTCTCCGTTTGGGAGGAGATTAACTGATCTTTGGAGATACTGTATGTCTCTAGCAGATATCAAGAGAGCTATACTATTTATTTTCTCAACTAGATAAATATAGGAAAGACAAATCCCATCAATGTATGTCTATCATGTAAAAACAGCAAGAGTGCATCTTTCTCTACCACTAGGTAAACATACTGAGACAAAAATTTATCTCATCAAATCTTGTAACTTCTGTTTTCATGATGATAGCATGATTTCAGAATATTTTAATCTGGCCTTTATAACTGCAGGTAAAGATTCACAGATAATCTCTTTTCTAAGAGAAGCTGTTTTATAGAGGAATAATTCAGTAATTCCATATGAACCAGGAAATTATTTTTCCCACTAGTGTGTTTATAGATTATCAGATACGATGAAAACTGGTTTGCCATTTATATTTAATAGGTACACTTCTTAAATAAGATCACAATACATAAAGTCTGTTTTTCTGAATAAAATAATAAAACTGCTTTTCTAAATTCCATTATGTACTCCATCTTCTAAATTGCTTGTAAGTATAGCCTTCAAACCACTTAATCATTTTGGTACAATCTGCTGTAGGTCAGGGAAATGTTACGTGGTTTTCAAGCTGCCACAGATAAAACTGAATGCATTTTTTTCCTTACTGTCTTTACATCTGTGGGCAGAAATCTGAACATAATTTTGCATTCTGCTATGAACTGAGACCAGAAGGCGTTTATGACCAATTTGAACCGAGAACAGAGCTTCAGAGGACGATCTGAAAATCCAATATACAAAATAGGAAACCATCTAAGATTAGCCAATAGAAAGCACCAGATACAGTGTTTCACCTAAATTCTTGTCCATAATCCATCATGCTGAACTGCTCACTTCAGGACTTCCAGGTATGCAGTCCTGAACCATTCGGGTTATATCTATAAATGTAAAGTGGCTTTATTTTCCTAGGAAGCACAGGGAGAGGAGAAATAAAAGTTCTGTGTTTAACAGCAGGGGTAAGACTCACAACCATGTGCTAGCAGGAAGTTTTAGAGTCCCTTAGGCTATGTTTATGTAGCAAATAAAATGGGGCATAACCCATTTTCTTTCTCAGACCATGAGGGCAAGTGGCACAGCATGGCTCACATCTCCATGGCTAAATTATGTTGCCTTCCTGCCCACCCGTCCCAGCCCATACTGGGTGATCTCATTATAATGTCTTTTGGGAACAGGCCCTGGCTTGTGCTCCCCTTGAACTGAACCCAGACTTTGTTCAAAAGAGCTGATTGCCGCAGGCCAAAATCCATACCATTGGATCTGTTAACAATTAAACTGTGTGGATAATTGTGGACATTTCTCCAGCCTGCACCCTGGCCTTGGATCGTTTATTAGTATGGATACAGATGAGTGATTCACACTTAAGAGTAAAGCTGGTTTTATTGTGACAGATTGAGCAGGGCTCACTCTTTTCCAAGTGACTGTGACGGCGGTGCCTCTGATCTTTTAAACGAGAGTTCACTGCTCAGATAAAAGAGATCTGAGTTCCTGTTTCTCAATTTGAGCAAATTCCACTGCTGAATAGCAAGCTCAAGAAAGTTCAGAAGTTGGAGGTTTAGGCTTTTGTATGTGTCTTTCAGACTGCCTACACATTTTACAGGGTATGAAACCTAGTCAGGTGTTAGGATTGTGAAGTTTTAAAGGTCTAGAACTCAAAATGCAGAATTCAGTTTTGTGAATGTTAGGAAATATCAAGAATGGCATGATAAACCAACAGAAATGTATCAAGTTGTAGTTTTGATACTTATGACTACTCTAGGATCTGCCTCTTGCTTTGGGTACTCTGAAAATATATGTACACTGAGGGAAACTGGGGAGAAAAACCTACATGGGAAACAAAAAGAATTTTGCTCTCAAATATTTAGATGCAAGCTGGACATCTTTTAATTTGTAGACATGAAAAAAGTATGAACGGATTTGATAAAACACCTACTCAAGTCTTTCCATAATTGACCCTCTATGCTCTAATTCAGCAAGGCATTTAACCATCCAAGTAACCCCCTTGACATCAATGGAAAAATGCTCTAATTGAGGCATTTGTTTAAAGACTAGTAGAGCAGGTCCTTGGAACTACTCTTTTAGACATTTATCCACGGTGAATTACTTCTCTCAGGCTTTCCATGTATATTTGCAGTCTTCTCTATCATTAATATCTTTCATGCACTACAATTCAACCGCAAACTTCAAGCTGCAATGCTAACTTATGAATTCATAGTCTAATTATAGTCTGTGTAATTACAGTCTAATAAAGAAAAGAAATAATGACACTCTAAAAATTAGCTCACATTACAATCTAATGTTAATCATTCCTCTATCTTAAAATAAGAATTAAGTTTGTTACATATTAGGACATTATCGGGGAATCACACTTGCTTTCAGTATGATTCTACACTGATAATATGGGCCCAAAACCGTTTAGCAGTCTTAATATATTGGGAAAACAGATCCAAGAACACTGATGTGTGGTGCAGTTATACACAATTACTCTACAAAAGGAACTAGCAACTGAGGATTATACTTGATGTCTTCATAACATATGCATACAATGAAAGCTTCATGTTCACTGAAGAAGTCTTTAAAGTGAATGCCATGAATCTCTGAAATGTGTTTTGAGAATTACAAAATGTTTAAAAATGAAAAAAAGTGTTTGCATCTGGCTTTTTTGTTTTCTCACAAAGAAAACATGTCTGCATGAAGATGGGGATATTTTCTAGTGCTGAGGTTGAAAACACCATTATGGTTAACATACTGACGAAAGTCAGAATTATCACTCCCACAGAACTATGAAAAATACTCATTCATTGACACTGTTCCACATCTTCTTAGTGCCACCTTGTGGAACTACAGCAACTCATTCCATACTCACTAAAGGGGTAGCACATGGTGACCCTTCATCCTCTGCCATATAGCTCAAAGTATCAAGGTATAACTACCCTGATGATACCTCCTAATCTATCTCTGCTAAACTGATTATAATTAGATAATGTGATCCTTTAAGTTTTTACCTAGTTTAGACTTAATCTTTGATGAGGCAGAAGTATCACAGAAGTACAAGTGGAATTATTCAATTCTGTATGCTCACCATAACTTAATGTAGGAATATTATATGACAGTGAGGAGGCTATGTCCTCTGTACTACACTGTCTCCACAAATAAGGTGAAGTTTTCATTCTGAACATTTTCCAGGTGTAGTTATAAATCAGCTCTGTTTTCTTAGCTTTTTACACTATCAGTCTCAAGAACAGCGGTAAGCAAAAAGAAAAGCTGTGCTTTCAAAAAAAACAGTAGGACTTCACAAGATCGTGCTTGAATTTTAGTTTGAGTCAATCTGATTGAGTCTACCTTACCAAAAATTGGGCCTTAACCCACTCTCCAGCCTCGAGACCAACTGTGGCGGCAGGGCCCACACACGTGCATAGGAGCTAAATCATTGCCCTCTTCCCCTTCCCTTGCTGCCCCAGGAGCAGTCCCAGCACTCCTCTGGGAGCGCGCCAGAGGGCAGAGGCCAAAAGCCTCCCGGGTTTACCTAACACTTAAACCCTATAAATGGTTGCAGGACAGTGCCCAAGCCCATGTCTTGACCTCATGTAATTTACATAAATTTAAATACAAAAACTTACAGAAATTTAACTACATAGCATGTAATTTACATAATTTTAAAAAACATTACTTTTAGACATTTAGATTAATATGAAGTCTCTGAGATAGTGTAATGCAGTCACTGTGTGCATAGCTCATCCTGCTGAGAGACAGAGATGGGTTTCATGTAGAAAAATCCCAAAACAGTCCTCAAGTAGTCTTCTGTGATGCAGATTTGTGGTGGCAGCTCTGGCTCAAGGGATGCCAACACACTCGTTGCTTCTCCTGTGATTTCCACCAAAAGTGTTGTCCTTACCAGACCACCCCACATGACCTCAGAACTAAATGTGAACTACTTGGTTTGGATCAGGTGATTTTCTAGGAACTCATCCTGTCTCCCAGTCTTCAGATGAGGAAATTACACTGTCATCTTTTTAACAATTCAGCTGTTGAATGTTTTACTTTGATTACCCAGGTACTATCTACTCAGTTGATTTGTTTCCTTCCTTAGTTATATTAATAACAAAGTTTCTTTGCTGAAATGAAAAACAATTAAATTCCTCCTTTCCCTAAGCTACTTCTCCCTGGCACTCAGCATTTAGCCTTCCCCAAACAAAAGGTCTTTTTTTTTCTTTTTTTTTTTTCCCTAAGAATTCCTTGTAAATGTGGTGGCTCACATCAGGAACCAGACAAAGGATTTGACAAAGTAATTCCTTCTATATTCTGGATTAAAAGCATTTTACATGTTTCTTTGATAGTCAAAACAACATTTGGAGGCAGCTGAGCAGCTGGAAAGGACCAGATTGATTAAAATTAGAGAGATATTTACTGTTTGGTTTTGAGGTTTCCTGGTTTTTTTTGGGCTCATAAGCCCCAGGGAAGAAATATTACAAATATCAGCCAAGGATTTAAAGGAATATTTAATATTCCACTGAATATTCCAAACACTAATTTTAATCAGGTACTCTGCCTTTTTTATTTTTATGCAAATAGTGTTTGTCAGAAAATATTATACTAACTATCCCTTTTGTACAGTTTGTTTCTCCATTTTTTACTCACTCCCATTATTCCAGTTCTTATACAGCATGGAAAACACTGACTGAAACTAAAGGGTGGCAAATGTCAAAGAGTTGTATTAGAAGAGGGAAAAGGACAGGGTGGGGCAGGGGGGGAAAGGGCCATTGGAAATTCTCAGTTCCAGCAGAACCCATTTATGGAAAAATCTTCCTCTCTGGAGTTATCAGTTATACAAAGCTGGTGTCTAATTTTACAATGGCCTGGTTTTTATAGGAGCATGAAACTTCCAAATGAAAACAATTTAGTGAGCTTGAAAACAGGTATGCCAGCTGAAGAGTTGATGGGACTTTTGCCCTTGTTCACATGCTGTGACTGACCTGGGAACAGAGCAGTATCTTCAGATCGCCTTAGCAAGGATAGATTTAGGGATGAAAATACTTCAAATTTGGTTCCCTTTCCTTTTTATTAGCAGGAAAAAATATTAATAGCTGCTGTATAGCAATGGAAATTCAGCACTGCCATGTAGGACCGTGCTCGGGACAACCTGACCTTGTCTCTGCTTGCAGGTAAGACGTTCCATTACTGACACAACCAGGCACCGACGATGCCTGCTGTCAGCAACTGGCAAATGTCCTAGCATGGCTGAAAGACCGAGTCTTATGTGCAGTCATGTAAGGGAGAACATCCTTCACAGTTAGCAATTAATGCAATCACTGTGCGTGCTTGCTCGTAGTACTTCTTGCCAAACTGCGCCTGAAATCTCAGGATTGTCTGTGAGAAACATTGCACATGTTCAGATTTATAGATACCATCTATCATGTGGATGGTTTAATACTGATAAAATTAATTATGACCCAATTCTCTCCCATATTGAATGAAATACATTCTTGCATCCTATTTGCAATCGACAGGTAAAACAGCCTTGGGGGTTGTCTATAGCCCTGATGTGTTTAACAGTTTGTAACAGAGTGTTCTTAGTAAATTTTGCAATCTTGATGACTAAAAGAAAAGAGCATACACAATGTATGCTAGTTAAGTCACACTTTAGGTGACAAGATTAAGCCGGTTTTCACTCTATGATATGAGATAAACGAATTTAATTGTCTCTTATAAAATCTGTCTTTTTATTGAAAGCCTTATTTATAAATATGGTGCTTACAGAGAAATTTATTATTGACAAAATATTGCTTTAGAGCAATAATGACTAATAGTGACTAATAATGAGATCATGAAGCACAGAATTCCCATCTAAGACTCAGCAAACACTGAATACATCATCCTGAGTATGATACAAGGCTAACATGAGTTCAACTACAATTACTGACTTCAAATAGAAGTTGAATACAGAAATAGAGGAATGGAGACACATAATGGGCTGAGAATGCAAAGACTGCATTTGGGGGCTGATTCTGTTCTGAAAAAATATCAGATTTTTTTCTTTTTTAATTTTGGGGAGTTTTTATCTATTTTTTAGGAAAAAGACCTATAAAAATGGTTTTGAAAGACTCAAGAAAAAATAATTAAAATTTTGTACTTGAACATCATTTTCCATAACCACAGAAGTACAAGACTGGAAAGTGAGTTTCTCATTCTTCTATAAAAGACAATCTATTCTGTGCAGCACATTCTATTCTGTATATTAAATTCTACCCTATATAGTGCAAAAGATTAAGGAATGTGACTGTCATCTGGAGATGACAGAACGGGTTTTAGCCTTTTCTATGAGATTAATCAGGATTTTGAATCCAAGTCACTTTCTAAGTCAAGGCTGGGATATTTTCTGTTTGTTTCTTACCAGAATACTTGTCCCTTACTTGGAAGGAGAATTTGTTCTTGTTTTTTGTCAGAATTGAAAAATTTTTGAAAAATGCTATGCAAAAGGGCTTCTTAATTACATATATGAATATCTAGTCTTGATAAGATTTCTCAGAAAGTGCTCCTCCATCTTAGGCATTGATGTTTTCTCCTAAAGAGCAACCCCTCCTCACAATGTGAGCAGCAATCTAACACGTTACATTTAAGATACACAGGGTTTCTACTTAAGTGAAGTTTACAGTACACCTACACTTATGCTTTCTCGTTTCCCATTTCATATCTCTGTCCTGTATTATGCTTCTTGAATATATAATCACATATTTCTTGTTATCTCAATGGATTATAACTTTGTTTCTTGAAATTTTCATTTCCTTCTTAACCTCTCATCTGTTTAGGCTGCTGCATGCATGCATCTTGTGCTACCATCTGCTTGTTTCAGCTGTTCCCTTATTATCTTGCCCACTACAGAGATTCCCATTCTGTTGCTACTCCCTTTGAATCCCAGTATAACACCTCCTATGTATTTCTGTCTGCTTTTTCCACGAGTGCATCGGCAAATCTTTTCATTCAAAGATGTCCCATCCAATCTGAAACAATTCCATCTACTAATGATCTAATGCTCAGCTAATGCTCAACACTCGTCTACCAGTTGAATAAATATAACATTTAGAAACTAAGATGTCTATCAAGTTTTGCAGTCAATAACATTTAATTCTTTTTAAAAATAAATTCAGTTGTGCTAGCTTATTCTATTAAATGGACAAATTCTGCAGTTTATTCCCAGAAAGTTGCACTTTTATACCAATGTTGTAAGGTTAACCTTTGGAAAAATCTAGATTCAGTGAATACACAAATGTCACAATCGTGACTATGTAACAGAATTTTATAGAAAAACAATCCTTATTCTTCATAATCATACTAAACATACTATTATTTTTTCTTGTGTCCATTTTTGCTTCTCTATCTGTAGAAACCAATTCTGAGTCTCTTTTATATGGCATTTATAGCAGAACAACTTGTATCTTATCTGTCTACAGCTGCACTCATAGTTCTTATTTACTTATGGCACTTCTTCCAATAAGCACTGCAAGTATATGAAAATTGTTTATAGCTTTAATTATATACATTATAATTATATAGGTCATGCAGATAAAACAATATGATTTGGGAGACAATCCTTGAATTGTAGCGGTTTAGGAAAATTTCTTATTCTGGAAGATGTAAAGAACAGATTTCTTTCTGAATTTTTAGGAGAAATTAACTGAAAATCTAGAAGAAAGAAGATCTTTCGAGTGAAAGATCAGAAAGTGATTTTTATTTTGAGGAAACAAGGATAAAGAGACAGACTTCAACAAAGCTGGAGAACTAGCTAGCTGAGTATTGTGGGAAGATAATCTAAAGAATAAAGGACTACAAGAAAACTGGCAATTCTTGAAGAGCAATACATTAAACATACAAGAATAAACTGCCTAACGCAATGTAAGATGAAAAACACTTAGAAAATCAAACATAGAAACCAAAATTGATGGTTACCTGTAATAAAAAACAGTTAGGAAAAAAACGATTCAGAGAAAAGCAAAAAAGAAATATGGTTCAACAACATAATGTAGTTTCAGAAAGGCAAGTTATTTCTGTGATGTATTTACCTAAGTGCTGCATGAAAAAAAAGTCATAGAATATACTCTGTTCTCTTGATACCACTTAAGTTTCTCTAACTGTTCCAGAGCATGTTTCATGAAAGGTAGAGATAACGTGCCATTATACACAATAGGGCTAATAATAAAGAATGAAAAGGGAATTTGAAAGAAATCAGTTCATTTAGTTGAAAAGACAGAAGTTAAAGAAAAGTTGAATGAGAGTGACAACACAAAAATGGTTTCCTAAAATGTAAGAGGAAATTATGATGAGAATTAATTGTTCCCTGTAATGAATGTAAAATAAAAAGAAAAAACCCTCTAAGCTTATTTTGCCTTAAGTAAATTTAGGGAAAGCTTTTGAAACAGGTAGGTGTTGAAACAAAAAAAAAAAAGAAAAGTAAGTACCTAAGGAAGCTGTGAAATTGCCTGCTTTAAATAAGAGGTTACGTAAATATCATCGGCCTAGGTATTAAATTGCTCATTGCAGAAAGTCCCGGTCCTCCAGTTCTTGAATTACAGAAGAATACAATCAACTCACACGGCATTTCATTGCAATCCCAAATTCATATGAATGAATATACAGTTAATACATGGGGAGAAGTAGACAGGACAAACCTTCTGATGTCTAACCTCAACCAGTTATACCATATGTAGCATTTTGTTTGTATAAATAAGTAAAACGCAGTCTGATTCTCTTGCTTTCATCCCAAAACAAACATAATGTGCTTTCTATATTAAGTGATATGCTGTCCTTGCTGCCTTGATTAATTATTTTATGCCATCTGCAGCATCAACCTCTATGTGATACCCTGAATAAATCACTATTAATATAGTGGGTTGGAATTGAAGATCAACAAAAATAGAAGTATCAGATAGCCCCTTCCATGCCAAGTTAGAAGGAAATAAGCTGGTTTTATGTAACAGATACACATGATTCTAATATGACCGATAAGGTTACTTTTCAACAAAGCTATATTAAGACTTTCATTAGCTTTCTGCTGTTCTCAACACCATCATGTGGATTTTTATCTTGCACCATAGATAAAAATGCCACATGGGAGCCCAGATTCATATTTATAATGAAACAGTAGCCTAAAGAGAAACTCAGTATGAACACATATATATGTGTATGTGGACACGTGCATGAAAGGGCTCTTCTGCACGCCGATCTTGTTCCTATAATAAACCTTCCTCTGCCCTGCTGCACTTTCTGCTGCATCTCCTAAGTCTGCAGCAATCTTGCCCAACAAACTACTGTACATATGTAGCCAGCACAGGGGCTGTGATGGTGGAGTGGAAAAGTAGGTGGAAAAGGGAGAAGAAATATAATGGATATGACTTCCTTATTGAAACCTTTAAGAAAAACTTCAGACGTGATGTTATATAGACTAAAGGTAAAGAGGTCAGTGAAAGATGGTGTGGGGAAGACCGTGGCAGTCTGCAGTAATCCAACAGCTATGTCAGGGTAGCAGTACATCAGCTTAGGAAATGATTGTTGAATGGACAATATATAGAGATTTTTGAAAAAAAAAAAAATCCTAAAAATCACTGTATTCTTAGTGAGGGAATAGGACTTCACACACCATCAGGTAGCTGTGGTTCAAAATTTAGGTTTATGGGGAAAAATGTGTGCCTAATACCATACTGGGATAAAATTGGGGGGGGGGAAGTTGTTGCATGGATTTACATACTTCTTACCTTAAATACCTTGGTAATTGTGTAATTTGGCTATTATTGAAGCATATTTGGATAATGAGTGTCACAGGAGAAAAACTGCTGATATGGAATATTTTAATTCATTAATGTAGTGACATTAATCTGTTAGGATCCCAGAAGCTATGACAGTGGATATGTTGCAAGCCCTTCATTAATAAGTGGAGCTAAGAAAGAGGCAAAAAAAAGATAATTTGCCTTACGAATAAGATATTTCTTCAGTGAGCACTCTAATAACATAGTTTCCACTTTTACTTTGAAAGAAAAATGAATAGATTGTGGTATTTATAAGTACTGACCCAAGTTTCACCCAGAATATTTTAGCTTTACCAGTTGTGCATGTCATAGTACATATGATAAATTAAAATTAACAGCTGGAAGATGACATACACTTAAGACAGAAGTGATTAGGGAAGGACCCACGGAGCCAGTTTAACTAACTAGTTGGAGATTTCTTCTACATGGGATTTCCTGTACCATCACTCCAAGAAAATTCACAGCACAGGGAGACTATCAGGAGGAATGAGAAATATCTTAGCGTCTGGTTGTCCAAAGATCACAGAAGGCTAATGTAGAGAAAACTGGAGAACAACCTACAATCCAGAAAGCTTAAAAAAATGGCTTAAATTTTATCTGTCAAGCTATGCCACATGTCATTCAGATAGAAACCAGAATTTTGCTTGCTTCAACCCGTAATTTAATTACTTTATGTTATACCCTGTGTCACAAGTCTCTCACACACTCAGAAATGCAAGAACTGCTGGGGTACACTGACAGCTGTTCAGCTCTATTCAAAGCTGATATTAATATGGAGCAAGACGCTGTTTCTGGCTTTGGTTCTATAAATAACCCTTGGAAGTTTCATTCATTCAGTCTGACACCTGATGAGAATCCCATGGGTACCCCACGTGGAGATGTCATGGGCTTTTTTCAATGGTCATTTGAAGTCAGGACTAACACTTTCAGCCTTGTCTAGAATGATTCATACACCACTGCCTAGATTAACATTATTCTTTTTAGTTTTACTGATTCGCAGTTGTGCAATAATGGATTCAAACCAACGAAGAAAAGGTTTCCTTCCTTTACAATGACAGTATAAGGTATTTTTGTTTTAGAAGAAAGTTTTGCAAGTGCTTTCTCATAGATATTTTGTTTTATCATCACACACTGAATGTGTCCCATTTGGAAGATGTCACTGCCCTTCATAAGCTTCCCAGTGCAGTTACATCATGCTGGAGCCTCCTCCCATAGGAAGTATATCACTGTAGCAGCTCTGTGCCCACCATATACAAATATTTTTAGTAGATCTGAGTTGTTGGAAAACTTCTCTTCATGCCATTTCCCCTCAAATGATATCGTCAGAAATATCTACACAAAATGAGGTTTGAAGTTTCCTAGCATGACAGAGGTTTGTGTGGATTGTTCTGAACCCCCAGGTAGGAGAACCATAAATTGGGTCTAGGAAACTTCAAACAACTGAAAGTGCGTGAGTTATGTTTAAGGTCTTTTCCTGCTCACACAACTTGAGCAATCCTTCAAAACACAGATTTCAGAGTGCACAATCTGCCCCAAAGAGCTGTAGTTAGTGTTCTATTTTTAACCTGAATTCAAAATTCTCAGGATGGAGAGCACCTACTGGGCCTCCATTTCAATAAAATTTATATCGCTGCCTTCAGTGAAGCCGTCTGCAGTATGAGTGCAAATAAAATTAAAATTTACCACCCCCATTACTGAAATTTAGCGCCGGTGTGGTATTTCACACATTTACTGCGAATGCCCCAAATGTCACTGTAAAGGTAAACATGCCAGTTTTTAAATATCAGGCACAGCATGTAGCTGCAGTCTGTGACAATAAAATCTGGCTTTATAAAGGGAAATAGGCATGCAAAGGTGAAACACAACTCTCATTTTCCACTTCAGACTAGGAATGTTCCCCAAAATTTTGTTACACAAGTTTTATAATAACCCTCACATACATACTGTAAATGATTTTTAAAGACAGAAAATTATTTTAAATATATCTGTATGCTATTTCAAGCAGATTAACCCCCCTAATTTAAGAGGACAATTCTCCAACCTCTAGATTTCAGACTTATTGCCCTCTACAACTACCTGAAAGGAAGTTGTGGAGAGCTGGGGGTCAGCCTCTTCTCGCAGATAACTAGTGACAGGACAAGGGGGAATGGCTGCAAGTTGCGCCAGGGGAGGTTCAGGTTGGAGATTAGGAGAAATTTCTTCTCGGAAAGGGTGGTCGGGCATTGGAACAGGTTGCCCAGGGAGGGGGTGGAGTCACTGTCCCTGGGGGTGTTTAAGGAAAGGTTGGATGTGGTACTTAGGGACATGTTTTAGTGGGTAATAGGTGGTGGGGGGACAGTTGGACTAGATGATCCTTGAGGTCTCCTCCAACCTTAATGATTCTATTCTATTCTATTCTATTCTATTCTATTCTATTCTATTCTATTCTATTCTATTCTACTCTACTCTACTCTATTTTATTTAGTTGTTTCCAAACATTTGTTGTACTCTTTCACTTCTTAACTTGAAGGTTGCACTAAGGACACTGCAAACAAGTCTACTAAGTCATGTCATCTGATAGGCCATGGTTTTTCAGCCATAAATTTCCCTTCAACACCAGAAGGATTGTTACTGATTGTAAACTATAAGAGAAAGTAAATGGTTCTTCAAGTTATGCCTGCATAAACTTTCTTCGTATTTCTTATATTCCCAATGGTGCTTTGGAGAAAACCAGTAAGGGATGGCATCCAGCAACCCAGTTCCTTATTAGACAAGTGACAAAATGTAAGTGCTTACTAAGTTTTGAACTTGTAGATACGTAGAACTTAATCAAGTGTATGAAATTTGCCTTGCATTGCATCTGCATTTCATTTAATTATATAAGGAAATATACTTCAATAATCAGAAATCCATACAGCGACTATTATCACCATTATACATTTGTTGTATACAATAAAACCCCCAAAACCTCATTCAGCAGAGAGAACAAGAACGTGAGTGTATTGTTTTACATATAACAGTGTATAAAAATCCAACCCAACCCTTGGCAGTGCAAATCTACAGTATTAAAGGATGCAGTAAAATAATAATTTTAAATTAGTAAATCCTACATTTCATTTATTATACTCCACAGAATAACTGATCATCAGGCATAATGTGAGTAAGACCACAAATCTCAGCGCTACAACTCTGTTTTGTTGTTTGGACTGGGTATTTTACTATACTTTGCTTCTAACATGGCAAATTAAATGGAAAATAAGAAGAAATGAATCATAGATCTTCTCCCTTATGCATGTATATCCTTTAGCTAATGGCTTTTGTTGTAACGTAATAAAAGCTACCAAGTCCAAATGTGAAGATGAACCTCTGCATGTTTTCAGAATACAGCCATATGTGTCACAAAATGAGTTGCTATGATTTCAGTTCTTCCTTCTAATTGTCAGTTTAAAAAGTACTTTCAGCTCAGACACAAAGATTAACTAAACTCCACAATATAATTTTATGTGAAAGAGAATTGTTTTGTCTATAAAGCAGACAAAAATGATTATTCAGTGTCACTACGTGAATCATTGGTTGAGATGCAAACTGTTCTGGTTCTCCGTTTGAAGGAATTAATTCAAATATATGAAAATTTCCAAGGAAATACTTCCACTGCCTTATACATAGGCATCCATGGCAACTGTTAGAGTGTCTTGGTGAATTGTGATCTAACTTCTGCTTTTTTTGAAAAGAAAACCAAACCAAACAAGCAACCCCATAAAACCCATGTACGGGCACATCCCAAAACACTAGAAAAAGTAATATATTAGTTGTAGTGTGAACCCAGCTCATAGCAAACTTTTATTTAGAAAGTGATTAATCTTCTAAATATGACTTACACTGAAATGTAGAAGACAATTTACAAAGCTGACTTGTTTCTCTCGCACACACACACACACATTTATGTATTTGTACATGTCTAAGTATGCAAAAACCAGACCAGAAGTTTGATTAGACTCAAAAATTAAAATCAAAACCAGCGCAAGTAGTAATTCAATCTAATCTGAACAACACAACTCATCCAGTGATTCTCCTGTCAAGTCCATAATTCTGGGTGAACCACAGATCAAATTTTGTCAATAGAAAACCGTCCCACTCCTAGCTAAGACATTCAAAGGTATAATCAGCCTCACTGGGGAAAAACATGTGGGTTTGCTCCAGTCCAAATCTATTCAGATTCTAACCCTGAGGTGTGGTTTTGCCTTTGACTGATGAACAACAAAAACACACAGAAAGTATCCACAGTGAGGAGACATACATATATATCTCATAACATTTAGCTACCTGTGTTTCTGCTTGGTAATGCAAGGATTACCCAAGAAGAATGTCAATACAAGTTTAATTCTTTAGGGCTTATGGTACACTTCTCTACCACTTGACAGGAATGAGTCTCAAGGTGTAAAATATTAAATATATTTGATGTTCTTTGCAAGGAAAAGTTATAGATTGAGAAAAGCTTTAAGTATCACGAGGTTTATTAAATACATTTTTTAAAAGTACTTCATACACATACCAAAAATGCTTTCACTTCCATATTTAAATGCTCTTCTGTGTTCTGTTGTTTTTTATGTAGTAAAATCTTTCATATATCACTTACTTTTTTGTCTTCATTATATTTATGGAAAATTTCTTGTGCTCTTTCTTCACCACCATCCGTAAACAACATAATAATCTTATTGCAGTTAGCTCTAGAGACACTGTGCTGTAGGAGAGACAAACAAATTTTTTTTTCTAATTTCAGGCTGTAAGGAATAAAAACTGTTATATTTGATGGCTTCCATATCAACATGCTTACTACTTTAATACACTAATGGCAAAATGTTTTCGAATTTAATTTAATATCCCTTTTGCAATGAAAAATAAGATAAACCAAACCTAAAATAAAATAAAATAATAAAAAAAAATAATTTTTCTGTTCCATGAAAGTTAAATATGACCCATTTCAGATCTGGCCCAACACAGGGAAACGGAGATCTGGGGGTTCCTGTCGCCTTATACCCATCACACCAACCCCACCCTACAGATGTTATGCATGAGAATTACACAGTGAGGACCTCTAAATATTTTTACTCTTCTCTTTTCTCACCCTTACTTTTTTTCTTGTCCTTACTGTCCTCGTGAAAAGCTGGGAATAATGACCCTCTAATGAATTATGGAATACTCTTTTTTTTTTTACTGGAGTCCTATCAGGCAGACTGACCACTTACATTTAAGCCCAGATACTTAGGCATCCTATATGTACATCTAATAATTCTACCTTATAAACTTAGAAATATTTTTGCATTTGCATTTTTTTTGTCAAATTTAGCTTAAAATAAGCTCCATCTTCCACTTTTTTTTTTTTAATTGTTATTTTCTAATACACTGAAATGAATAGATAACCTTTAGAAAAGTGTTTTAGAATCAGGTTTCCATACTATATTGCAGCCCAGATATGGCTGTCTTGAGTATTAAGACCTCTCCATCACCTACTTTTCTTTTTAGATTGTGACTCAGAGGTGAAGAACTGACCATGTTTCATTATTTTTGGAGAGCACCCCTGGAATAGAGAGAATTGAGAAGAAGTCCCTCTGACTCCTAATTCAGCAGTGAAAGTAAAGCCACTGAGAAAAATGCAGTGTGTTGTACAAAGGAATAAAAACATCGTTCCACAGTCAGAACAATACAGAGATGAATTCTATTCTATTCTAATAGGAATTTTGGCTTCTTTTGAAAAGAGCCAAAGACTCCTCCTTTGACATTCATCTTCTTTCCTTATTCCACAAAAGAACCTAGGCTAAGCAAATTGTTCACAAATTCTACAGCCAGCATTCCTTGTCCTCTGTGTTGCATATGAATGCCTGACGAAAGCCTGCTCACATTATAACACGTTTCTATTAATTTTAAAATGAGCACTATTATGAGCAATGTGAACGTGAGCTAGTCTTTGTTTTAAATGACTAAATCATTTTTTTCTTCTAGCAGCTTAGTTAGCATATACTTATACCGTGTCAGAAAACTGTGGTGGTTTTATCCCCTAGTACTTACAGAAGGGCATTTGCTTACACTACACTGTTTAGACAATGAACTCATAGCATGGAAAAAAAATCCAAAAAATATTGGAAATATGAACAACAATAAGGTCAAATCATACAGCTTCCTACCATAAAATCTTTGCATCCTGATGAATTGCCTTAACACATCAGTCTCTTACAAGGGACCAAGGAGAAGGAAGATTTGCCTTTACAACACATCTTTTTTTCCCCTCATTTGCACAGAGATGGAGAGATACTGTCTCAGGGAGTGAATATCAGTCATTTTGCAAAGCTGATGCAATAATTTCATAACTTCTCGGAGCAGTTTGCCTCAGCAGTCCAATGGATGGATCTGTCCTCCGATCATAGACCACAGCTGAAGAAGAATGTGTTGCCTATACAGCAGCTTCTCCACAACAAAAACTGGTTTCTTAGCTTAAACCACAGAACAATACAAGCTAAAACAGTCTACGCATTCATTTTTAGCTCTCTCTTGCACTTGATAAAGGCCTTTTTTTCTTTTCTTTCAAACGAGCAAGCAAGATGATCCATTCTATACTGTGCCTAAAATTGCTATTGTTTTATACAAGTTTCACGTTCCTAAAAATAACTCAGTCACTGGCAGGTTGGGATTATACCTCGTGATATGACACTTGTGGAAAGCATTTTTCATTATGAGTTTCATGCCACTGAGGAAGGAAAAGGTAAACCAAACCAAAAATCAACTACTCAAGAAGCAATGATTTCAAGATAATTTTTTTGACAAATTATAGTTATTACAGTATGGGGGTGGGGCGAGAACCCTCCTGAAATTCTGAAGCTAAACTATTATTATTTTCCAATGAAATAGTAAGTTAATATAACAAATAATGGAAAAATACTGCATAAAAATGATGGAATCCAGATTATTGGTAATTAATTGTATTAGTACGTTGAAGAAAACCTGAAGTGTCTATTTCCATCTAATAACACATCATACAGTAAGTTTTTCATGGCATAAGTGAAATATTACTTTGGTATTCAGGAAAATTGTTGGAAATAACTGTCATCTAGAAACAGTACCCAAAATATTATTATGAAAATTTGAGCTGTTAAAAAATATTCCATTTTGATGAAACTTAAATAAATTTGACTGTTTTAATTCATACATATACAACTGGAAATGATCCCAAAGCGTATTTTTTATTACTTGTTTAAGCCTGTATTAAATCATCCCATTATATTGTCTTGTCACCAGAGACTAGCCCTAACTCCATCACCAGCCCTTTAATCTTCCTACCAAATGGGTATCTGGAGAGGATGACTGTATTTCTATAATGTAGTGTAATCTCTTAATTTCCTTTGTTACAGACATCCACAATGTCCAGCCATAATTTACAGGCTTGCAGAGATTATGTGAGGCTAATCACACCTCTGCCTTCAGTTACAAGGTAGATGGTCCCACTATGAGACTGATCTTGGATTATTTTTTACAGTAATATTTGTAGTTCTACAAATTGTAGAGTGTAGTCTGCCCTGAGGCTTCCCCTGTGTTCACATCTTCTTAATACTGCCTGTACACAAAGTATGTATCTGGTGCTGCACCAAATGTAATACATAATATTGATCAACTATAAATGTTAGGAAGAACATATTTGGCAAAATTTCTTGTGTCTTCCTGGTTTCCTCTGCATGCGATGGCAACAGACACAGAAAAAGGGGATATGCCCACCAGCCTGGTCTATAAAAGTCCAACAACCTCTAAAATACTGTTTGCAGTTTTAGGGAACCACCAGCAGAGGGCACTCTACCATTTCCCCAACCAAACCCCTCTGCTGAGCTAAATGGTGATCTACTGAGAAAACACCCTTGCAAACATTGCATTTTCTTTTCCTCCATCAAAATTTAAGAAGGTTAGAATTTTTCCAACCAGCTCTAGCCCTAAGCTGCACATTCAATGACAGGAAAACGCCCTGAAGTCCAGACTCTGGCAGATTAGGGGAAAAAAATTAAAGATTGTACGGTTAGAGACATCACTCATATATAAAAAAAAGTAATAATAAGAATACACTACATATTTGTTAAACTAGATCCTTAACCACTGTAAATTGCTATAGCTTTATTTACACTAAGGTGAAGATCCAATATGCAGTCCTTATGAAGGTGAAAAGTAGAAAAAAACATTACAACTACACGAACTGTTAAAAAAATTACTAATAAGCTCCCAGCATTTATGGTAAATGGAAACGCTACTCTCAGAAATATAGTGCTTGTGTGCAAATTAGAATGTACAATGTAATTAAAACATGGAAACAAAGCATTTAATTTTTGAGGAAATTATTCTTTTTAGACATGAGAAAGGAATTAGAATACTCTCAGGTGCCTGATATTCCTCTATTAACTAAGTAATTTGCTCCCCTCTGTCCTGCTCAAGCCATGGTCGACTATTTATGACTCGTAATAAGTATGAAATTGTAGGTTAACTAAACATTGCTAGGAGGTACTGTGGTGAAATTGAAATAACAACACTGTAACATAGAGCCTTCCATTTTTAAATTACCTGCAAATTAACCACTACCACAGCTATGTGCCAACTGAGAATCACATGTTAAATGAAAAGTTAGCTGAATGAATGAAGTAAAACCAGTATAGAATCACAGAATCACAGAATGGTTTGGGTTGGAAGGGACCTCAAGTCCCACCTAGTTCCATCCCCTCTGCCATGGGCAGGGACACCCTCCACTAGACCAGGTTGCCCAAAGCCCCATCCAGCCTGGCCTTGAACACTGCCAGGGATGGGGCATCCACAGCTTCTCTGGGCAACCTGTTCCAGTATGCACATCGAAACCCAAACTTTTTCCCAAATGTTAGCAACCTGCTGGGGGATCTGCAAAGAAAAAAACCCACCATATTATTGAGACGAATTTACTTACTAAATAAAGGTTTGCACTTTTACCACTTAGTTACAGAGTGGAGAAGAGTGCAGTGGCAATCTGAATATTCAAGTTCTCCTTCACTTTAAAGCAGAGACAGATGACTTTCGTACTTACATTTAGTAGTTGTTCAAAAGCATAGCTAAAGCCTTTCTTGTAATCTGTAATTCCTTTAGCAGAGATTTTATAGACAGCTTCTTTCAGCTTCTTCTTGTTCCTTACATTAGCTTGGACAAGATGATTAAAGCAACTGACGTTCTGAGCATTATTGTTAAACTGTAAAATAAATAGAAATAGTATTAAAAACAGTTAATTCTCTTTTCTAGATACTATAGTAGTAAAGGCTAATATTTTCTTGATTGATGAGATAAAGCATGTCACACCTGGATTTTAATCTCCACTACATTGAGAATGTCCAGCAGAGTATGGGTATTTTAAAATTGGGCAATAAACGTACTGAAAAAAAAAAGTGTTTGGTGCTCCACTCTTTCTTACAATCAAAACAAGTCTACTACAGCAGAAAAAATTCCCACAAATTTTGTTTCAAGCTCATATAATGAAATCAAACTAAGAAAGGCAGAGTTAAGGAAATAAAAAATATGGGGGAATATTTATTTTACTTTTTAAAATAACTTGAAAATATTGGTTTGATTAGCAGGTGACTTCCACATTCCATGTACTAGTCTGCTGTTTTACAGTGAAATTTGCATATCATAATCAATGAGTACATATACCTTATGGAAAACAAAATATACTCTTGGGACAAAGGAACCACTTAAGTGTATAGCGGTAAATAGGAAGATATTGTTACTAATAATACAAATTTATGTATTAAGAACACACATATTTGTTCTCTCTTAGCCACATATCCATAAAGATTACTCCCTGAAAAACTAATTGAAGAAGATTCTGAAGTTATTTAAAAACATACAGAGAAACTTTATGTGCAAAATGCTCTCTATAAAAATAAAGATTATGATATCTTTAAAATTTGTCTCTGTATAAATATACATACATAAATATATGTGTAAGTACAAATATATATATCCCAGTAGAGAGAGGAATACAAAAATACATCTCACTTTTCAGCTACCTCTATTTATTTGAAGTCAAAGATGAGACTTCTCTTACAAAATGCTGCAGAATGTGGGGTTCTAACTGCGGTCTTGAATGAAAGTGCATTTTACTGCACATAATCTCTGTTTATTTGAATGATAGTATCCTTTTAATTACAACACAGTGATTTTCATTTAAGATACTCTTGACTAAAATTACTAAAACTATTGTCTTGGCCAATTTTTAAACTGTTTTATCTATCCAGATTTCTTGTGTGAGCTTTTTTTCTCACTGGCAAATAAGATATCCAAAAACCCGTAATACTCCATCTCAGGAATGGCACTGGAATCCTGGCATCTTAATTTACTTTCAGCTGAAAAGATTATTACTTCTCTTCCTGATTAAAGGTCTTCAGTGAAAGTAAATGTAAATGTAATTTTATGCTGTCAACCTGATGCAAAGCCTTAAAATAACTTAAAAATCAGGCCTTGTTGACTTAAGTCTCAATACTGTTATTGACACTACAGTGTCAATAGCACTGTACAGAAATTAAGGTAAATAAGGTCACAGATTTCAATAACTGCTCATGTCTGAAATAAATCTCTACGTGCCAGGCTCAAAGTACAGAGAGAGAACTGCTATCAGCACCAAACCCCAACTTCCACTGTAATTGTAGGACACTTACAATGAACAGAAATTAAAAGAATGAAGGGATTGATAATATCAAACCATTTTTAATAATGCATAATAATTCAATTCAAGTTAGTGGGACGCTTCGGAGGTACACAGACTTTTCCATGTTCTGGAATTAGATGCACGCTCCCTGTCCTTAGGGCCAACCAAAATATGAAGTACCAGTAATTTTATTCATTATTCATTAATTTAATCATTTACTTTAATCAATGATATTTCTGCTATCAACTTAGTAGGAGAAAATGTATTAAAGTAAATATAGTACAGCTTATGGCAGAGATGACTGACAGAGAAAGCATCATCCTCAGCAGAGGACTTAATCTAACTTGTTCCAGATCTTTCTTGGAAATAGCCACAGAGCTGCAAGCGTGGGGGTTTGAGCTGGAAGTGAGCGAATCCAGGCACTATTATGAGAGCATTTGCTATGCTGGATTCCAACTTATGGTTCCACACGTAATCTTTTATTCTTGTAAAATACATATGTCAAAGTGTGCCACGAACTAGAGCTTTTAAAGCATGTATTTTCCCGCCTCATCTTCTAATATCGTTATTGTATCACAAGCCACTCTTGCACGTATGTACAAGAAAAGCCACTATTTCGATTTTGAGCACTGAGTAGTACACAACTAAACCAATAGCTTGCCATCTTGCATTTATTTTTCCAGGGAGCTTATTTTTGCTTATTCCTCATGACTTAATATTTTCTTTTGGTGAGATACCGATACTGTTTTTATGGTATAACTGCTGTTTTTCTGTATTTGCTATAAAATTGTATTGATTCTTGCTAGGCAGGGAAATATTCACTATGAGAATACCTGTACAAGAATCTTCATATGTCTTTCTAATTAACAAGGATAGTCATTAGTCTGTTTCAGTTTTATATCACTGGTCCCTGGGCAATTAAAATCTGTGGGAGCAAGTTACTCTCAACTGACTTTGTGGGAAGTTTTCTGTCCCCCTTTCTATGAACATGCAGTTCCCAATGTGTCACAAGGGGACAACTGTTTCTAAAAACATGCAAAAGCATGAACAAGTGCTTTAACTTTGAAAAATGCAATGTTATATTTGACCAAGCATTCTACAGAAGAGTCAGTTGTATATAATAATATGACAAAGGTTGTTTATTTATTTTTGTAATATTCTATTTATCCAGGCTTTAACAGAATACTATAGAATAAATATAGTATCTTGTATCTCAGTTGTTTACAGTAATGAAAGTCTGAAAACAGGATAAGAGAATGGAGATAAAAGTATTTTCCAGTTCGCCTGGTGCCACAATCCAAATTTCGCCTTTAAAATAATTGAACACATGGAATTGGTTTACATAGAACCAAATTTTCAGCTTGAGTATTCCTTTAATGTATGCCATAATTCCCAGAAAAGAATATTTTGGTAGGACCAACCTTCTGCTCTGATTAAAATTTAAGACTCCCAGCTGAATCCTAACATTTCCACTGTGTGACTTTAAAGCCATTATCTTTTATATAAGTTCTTTCCCCAGACTCAAAGAAATTATGGTAATTCATTTTTCCATTTTCCCTCAATATTACATGGTCATTTTTATTCACAAAACCACAACATGATCACACAACTGTAATCAATTCACTTTGATGCAAAACACTGACACACTCAATGGTGTTACTTTTTACAGAAGTAACCAATGTGAAGTCACCCAGTGATTATTTAGTACATTAACAATGTGGGGGTGAAAAGAGTATTGTACTGTGGAATTATTTCAGCTTGCCTTGACTGAATTTTGTAGCCATGAAGGGAAAATTACTGACATAAAGTAATTTTAGACAGACAAGGTCTGAAAATTAATTTTGTGAGGTGGGATGAGTACAGACCTTGTACTTGGAAAGTAGAAGAAAACCACTATCAGGTAGGTAGCTCTGCTTCACAAAAACCCATTTCATCTGGAAAATTAGTGTGAAAACAATACTCTGCTTCATCAGTGACAGTATATGCAAATAATTTAGTAAGCTAATATAAAAGTAACCATATATTCGATCTTATGGTCAGTGCCTGTCTTGCCTTGGGGTACAGCAAAACAGCGGTTTAGGTGTTCAAGTGAAAATTTAGTGACAAGTGAAAATTTCTCCTTGAAATGCCACTAACATTAAACTGCAACTAAATTGCTTGCTAGCAGTCCTGCAAATGTATCGGGATAATTATTTCTATGAAGGTCAGGTATCTAGCATATGGATTGGTAATTATGGATACAAAAATGACATTTTAAAAATTGACAGCAATACTGGCTTAAAGTGTTTAAGCAGTTAACAAATAAACTGTACTGTACTATAACTACACATGATAAAACTGAACAAAAAGGTCAAAATATTTGCATCTATAGATTGACAAATGCTGATGTAAAATGAAGGACAGATATAACACATTTGGAGAATGGAGAATTACATCAGCCAAAGTTTGAAAATGTTGTAATTTAATTAAGAAAATAAATGAGCCAGCTGTTTTCAAATACGTCAGTCAACATTAATGTTAGCACCAGTCAACAGAGCAAATGAGAAGAGGTTTTGATTCGCTAAAGGAATCAGTAGAAGAAACATCAGTCCTCCAAAATGAACATTTGCCTGTTTGGTAGGAGGTGAAGGCAAGTCTGAAGGTTGAAATGTGACGGATAAAGATGTTCAAAGAAGGGAACACAATTCAGGACTACATTTAATTATACTGAACTCCAGTAGAATACTGAAGTAACTGAAGGATTTGAAGTGTAAAAGCCTTCAGATCACCCTTAAAACTGTTTTTTCGTAACACCAAAATAATTTTGCTCTTTAATCAGGTGACCATGTGATAAATATCAGGACCATTCATGACTTCCAATTAGCCAAACTGAATGAGCTTTCAGTTACACTCATCTGAAATATAATAGCAATAGTGGCATTATAACGTTTCACACGTTGAGATACCAAAAGCCAGAATACTTGCAATAAGCCTTTAGCAGTTACTGGTCATATTATATGTCTCTTAAGTACCATAATAATGCTTATTTAAGTTTGGATGAGTTCTTGAAACCAGGTGAAAATATACCAAATCAATTAGCATTTAACTGGAAGAAAGAACATGCAAGATTTCAAAAAACAGTTGCCACTTCAGAAAGTCCATGTTCTTACAAAAATCAAATCCTATCAAAGGTGTAAAATTAATTACAATCCAGACTTTAACGAATAAAATACTCTCAATGTATCTACATGAAACACGTCACTTGGGTATTTATCAGAATAGCATTTCCCTCTAATTACTGCAGTAAAGATAAACATATGTCACAAAAATGCTATTGTGGTAAATAGAAAATAAATGGAATTTTTTGTGTGCGATGCCGAGGGCTGAGTCACTTACAAAACCACAAATGACATTTAGAGGCAAACCATTCAGCTGTTAAAATTTAAAGCCAGCTCTATATAGTATGTCATTACTAGTGACAGCTTCTGCTTTTTCAACTATTCCTTATAAAAGCTAAAATAAGAGTCTGGAAATCATGGAAAACACGATAACCTTAGCATTTTTTTTTAAAGTATTATGAAGTATTAATATAATTAAATTTGTCTTGTAACTATATAGCAAGGTATAGGATCTAGATATATTTTTTTACTAGATTATTTCTCACTACTCTGTTCATATCCTTTCACAGCCTCTGCCTTTGGGATCTCCCAGAACAATCCTCAGGAAATAAAGACCTTCTATTCACAGGTTTGGGCAGAAATACCCAAGCCTGTTACTGGGGCACTAAAACTGTTAGAGAACTTCATCTAGTTGACCTCAAACCACCAGTATAATCTTTGGCCACATATTGGGCAACACAATAACTTGAAAGATAAGTTAATCAATTCAACTTAATATGAAACTCTGAACAAAGGGGTTTGAGTTTAGTGCTGCTTGAACCTTGTCATTCGGAAGAAGGTCAGAAACAGAAATACTAATCTGACAGTCTTACAAGAAATTGTCTTTATCCTCCTCTTTAGAGAAGGATCCACTTGTAAAACCAGTGGAAAATTTATACAGAACTGCAGCGAAATGTCTAAATGCCAGAGACCTCTCCCCTCCCTCGGGTAGTTCCAGTGATCTGTAGACTCCTGCAGACGCATGGACCACTGCAGTCCACAGTGCCCCAAGAGTTACATTGATGGGCAAGAGGGCTGGCAATCTCCAACTTTATTCTGGTTCCAGAGCAGTTGGTTGTGCATTGCTAAAAGCCTTCTCTTTTTCAGTTTCAACCTGCTCTCGATTAAAGCATCCTTCTTTATAATTATTAAAAATCCTACATCAACCCAGGATATTGAAGGATTCAAGGGAAGTGAAACAGAAATGTGGATTTATTTCCAAGTATCTGTTTCCACTCTAAGCACTCTGTGGATATGAAGGCAGATAAAAAATGAGTAAGAGACCCTACAGACAGGTGTAAGACAAAAGAAGATTAAAAAAAACCAACCCCCAAACCTTAAAGGAAAAAGGCTGCAAAATGAAGAAAGAAAGGACCAGTATTCAGAAGTGGGTTACACAGGGACTGGAAAACATTTGAGACAGATAAGTAGAAAGTTTGAAGTTATCAAGCTGTCTGGGGAAAAAACCCAATCAAAATAGATGAGAAAAAAACATGTTTGGGTCTTCTTTTGCTTAAAACTGCATTTGGTTCAATTACCTGCTGAACAGATACAAACTGGCTTGTCTATTGGGAAATTTTCTGATAAATCTGCCTTTTGCAGATACCAGCCAACCTCTCCCCAGCTAACAAGCTTTACCAAGTAACACATAGTGTATAACTCCCAGGGACATCCACACTTTAGCATCACACACACCTCAGACATTACTGAGCATCTTGGACTCCTTGCGATACAGCTCAGAACTGTTCCCATTTTATTGGTGAGAAAAGGGAAGCAACAGGGAAGAAAACAAGCAAATCCGAGGGAAAGACATGGGCAGAACCTTTAATTTCAATTCCTTACAATGAGAGCTTTTCCCCTTTCCTTTGTCCTTTGTGGCACCATCTCAAAGTCCTCAAATTTGCCCTTTAACATGAAATTAGTTATTTTGCTATATGCCATTTAAACCGCAAGGTCAAATAGGGCACAAATTCTTTAAGCATGAATTCTCATAAACAGCTCGTCACTTAAAGTTCTTCAAAATGCACCACAGCTAATGTGATTCATTCTGAAGAGTACAGCGCTGTGAGAGAAAAATCTCTGATTTCACAGACAATGTATAAATTGATGAACGTTTCAAATTCTCTTCTGTATATTCATCTATCCCTCTCGATATATCTAAATATACCTCCATCTCCTGAGAGGCATAAAGGATATAAATCAGAAATCCAATGCCAATCATTCTTTTGGCAAGTGTAGGAGGCTATTTAAATACAAATAAAACATTTCAATTGATTCTACTTCTTTTACGAAAGGAAATCCAAAGTATCTCCTTTGTTGCACTGTCTTAGAAATCACATTATATGTAATGCCAGTGAAACAATCAGGCATCAAAAAGAGCAGCATAAGATGAAACCTTATAAAGAATTAAAGAGCAATACCTTGGGGCGTTAATTTATCTTGATCACAAAGCGCTTATTACTGTTTCTGACAGTCAATAACTTTTTTTATTCTGCTGTATTTGATGTCTTCATACATATGTGTGTACATATATCTATTAAAAATATGTTTATGTATAGGTATGTGTTTAATTCCTTTTATGACATAATCAAGGAAGCAAGCTTCAGTCAACATTTATGAGATCCTATCTGGACAAAGCATGAGTCCACTAAGGAAAGGCACAATTTTCAATAAGGAAAGCAGTAAGCTTATATAAATCCTTAACAAAAGAATGGAGGAAAGGAGCTGTAGCTCTGCGATTCCATCTGAAAAGCACAAAAATCTTTGTAAATCATCTCATTAATGGAAAACACAACAACAGAAACAAACCAAAACCAATCCATTAAACTTTAAAAAACTTTTTCATGTTTTTGTCACTAGGTGGCACTAGAACAAAAAAGTTGAACTTCTCACAAGTGTTCTCTTGAAATGGGAAATTTTACACTTCTGGTGGAGATCGTTGGTGCCTTCTGTGAAATGACAAAACATTCTTATTACAGCTAAAATAATTAAATATTCTTGTGTGCCAAATGAGTGAAAACGTAGGAATGTTAAAATCCAAACTTCCTCCTTAAAGAAAAATTTCCACATGTTGAACACAAGAGATCCCAGCTCCAGGAGGATGAAAATCTATTTTTTCTATACAAAGGATCCATATTACCAAAACAAGCATCGAAATTCCAACAGCTTTACGAAACATGTTTACAATACTCATAATGGAAAAGCTGTAAAAGTTCACTTTTCTCAACCAACTTCCTACATAAATGTGTTTTTACATCTCCAAAATCTGTAAAAGTGATAAAATTCTTATTGAATATTGTTTAACACCAAATCTAAGTAAAAATTCAGATTGTCAAAACCGTCCTTACCTGCTGCCTCCTAATTCTTCACTCACCCCAGTTAGTTTTCTAACATCTACTGATTCAACATAACCTGTTTAATCAGAATCTCCTGAAATTACACTTCTAAGTTAAAAAAGCTCTGAACAACAAGGTAAAACAGCTCTAAAAAAACTACCCATCCAAAACTTCTGACATGAATTGAGAACCTGCCTTAAACTGTATGTATATTGGGTATATTTAAACACTCAGAAATGCTTATCTTTTATCATGTAAACTCGATCAAATCACTAATTCCTATACTTAAACTTGCTACAGAGACAAAACTTTTACATTTAAAATGCCAAGAGCATGATAGCTGAATAAATCACAAACATCACTCTGGGAATACTGAAAATTGAGAAAAATACAGTCAGTTTGCCGAAGACCTAATCAGATACTACCGCTGCCGACTTTCAATCTGCTGAGGTTTGTTGCTATGCTACTTCTACCTCATGGCTAAATCAGCTTGGTGACCCAGTTGTATCTATACATATTAAATGAGCAATAGTGAAATAGATCTGATTTCATCAGGCTTTCGTCTTGTAGCTAAATCCAGCTTTGCTGCTTTCTTTTCCTTTTTTGCCTGCTGCTTTAAGCTTGGTAATAGGATTTTAGGGTTAATCCCAAGAATAACTGAATCCTGAATAAGGCCAGTTACAATCTATATTTCAGCAGTAGGAAGATATTATAAACATTTATCAGAACCCATTTAAAGAATAGTAAGAAAGCAATTTGCAAAATTTTATTCCCATGTAGATCTCAATACACAGAAAATTTGAGGCCTTTCAAGCAATAAAGTTTTGCAATTTGACATGCCAAAAATAACGCATGGTGTTAAAGCTCAGCATTCATATCTTGCTATAGAATAACTGTATTCTCCTATATTAGGACTTGCATGGACATAGTCTTCAGTACAACCTTACATATACATTGTAGAGAAAATGTAGAGGAGCACTCCTGCATGTCTTAGATTGTACTGCAAGTATAGGGTGAAATAACATTAGGATTATATATCAGTTTACACTGTTGGCATTTCCTGAAATTTAAAATGTATCACGTTTCTTTTCATTGTGAAAGGTATATATACTATTATAGACAGCATATATATGATGCAAAAGTGCTTAATACTAAGCTTCTGAAAGGACTCTTGACAGATTAGCAGTAGTAGTGTTCAATAACAATAAAACTGTTAGATCACTAAATATCTGCTGAAAAAATACCATAGCATAATATGAGATAGATATTTGGGAAAGGACCAAATACCGGGCCAAAAAATCTGCTCTCAGTTAACTTTGTTAACCTTTCTAACTAATATGATTATCTGCACATAAATCAATGCAAAGCTCCCCCTCAGTACAAAAAGATTAATGTTCAGACCATGAAGTAAGATGCTGTGCTGCGAATCTCAGAGTTACAAGACAGAACATCAGCTTAGGCTGGAAGACGAACTAGTGTAGCAAGATGAACTCATTTATGGTCATTTCATGATGCTGTGACTAAGTTAGTGTGTATTATATACTCAAGATCACTTATTTCTGAATTTTACTGAAAATTTCAGTACTGTAAACTTCAGCTCCCAGAGAAAGCTGGCTGATCTGAGCTACTGTAGCGCTGCCCTCCTGTAGTCTGCACTGCATGGCACTGCTACCCAGATACACTCCAGGAGAGAGCTGTAACAAGAAGAGACTTTCTAGAAAATGATTTTGTAGACTTTTTTTTATTATCACTTGACCGGCGAAATCTTAATTCAGCCAAATTCAGGGGTTTTTTAGAACATGAAACACCCCTGGCCAAAAGGATGAATCACAGAATATCTCAAGTTTTAAGAGACCCATAATCACAGAATCATAGAACCCCTAAGGTTGGAAAGAACCTCCAAGATCATCAAGTCCAACCATCAACCTAACACCACCATGCCTACTAGATCATGTGCTGGAGTGCCAAGTCTACAGGTTTCTTGAATGTCTCCAGGGATGGCGATTCAACCACCTCTCTGGGCAGTCTGTTCCAAAACCTCACTGCTCTTTCTGTGAAGAAGTTTTTCCTAATATCCAACCTAAACCTCCCCTGATGCAACTTTAGGCCATAAGGATCATCAAATCCAACTTCCTGCTCCACAGAGGACTACCTAAAATTAACCCTAGGACTAAGAGTGTCATCAAGACACTCCTTGAACTCTGACAGGCTTGGTGCAGTCACCACTTCCCTGGAAAACCTGTTCCAGTGACCAGCCACCCTCTCGGTAAAGAACCTTTTCCTAACGTCCAAACTGAACTTCCCAGCTTCATTCCATTTCCTTGTGTCCTACTGCTGGTCACCAGGGATGAGTTTGAATATTAAACCATTATCTATAAATTCACTGGGTATGTGAGGTTGCTACTCAGGGCATCAAAAGCAAGATGAATGTTTAGGCATTAGTGCTCCGCATTACAAGATAGACATAAATTTCAGCATCTGGCCACATGACTGGGGGATGGCAGGGGGCTACAACTTCACCCCCGTCCTCCCACTGATGACTTAAACGTGCCCGTCACCCTTGCAGGGCAGAGCAATGTACCTGGCTGCTCAGGGTGCCTGGGGCTGGCGAGCCATGAGGAGGCTGTGGCAGCACACCGCTGCCGCTAAGGCAGGGAAGTGTCAGACAGGAGGGAAAAGCCTGAGTCTTGAAAAGCGCAAGGCTTCAGAAGTTTGTGAGTATTCCGTTCATGTTTTGCCTAAGATAAAAGATCCTTTAGATTCACGCCAAACTAACATCTTGCCACATATGCCTTAAATTTTTTACCAAACAAATAGATTACTTTAGAAAATATATTTAAAAAAGGGAGACCATAGAACAAATAGCCTCCAGTCTGTCCCAGACCTTACAGACAGCATGTATTTTCTTTTTTTTTTCATTAACATGGTGAGTCATCTTTCTCCAGCAGAATCATTAAAGCCGGCACAGCCCAGCCTCTTCAGGGCTCGTAAGGGAAGAGTTCATTGTTCAAGAGACCATTCACCTGCCACGAATTTCTAATTATATTGTCACAATGCCCCATAATAATTGTCTCCTAGTTGGAAAGCTGACTCAGAAATGCACTTTTTGTCCAGCATCTGACATGCCATAAAAACACAGGATCGTCTGACGAAATCAGTGTCTCTTTAGTAAGACTTATTCTTCACTAAAAATTAAGAAACTGGAAATAGACAATAGATTTATTAACCAGTGGAACCATGAGGTAGAGCTATCACCTTATTTTATATACTACTAAACTACTCATTTTAAATACTACTAATGTAGTAGAGAGCTAGGATTTATTCTGGAAATCACAGAAGCCCGTGTCACGCACTGTTAGAAGTCTGACTTCCTGACATTTGACAACTATAAGAGGAGACAATAAAAATCTGTATTGATGCCCAAAGCAATCCCTCGAAGTGGGAATGGAGGTGACTTTTCTAGTCATCTGGAATTGTCAGCTATCCTGTACAGTAATAAATGTACAGTTTCCAGCAACATCCCTGCTCCTGACATTCTAATGCAGAGTTTCATCTTCTAATTTCCATTCCCTTTGGCTCTTCATGCACTCAAGCACTCTGTTCCCTAGAATTAACACTTTGTGACAGATCTAAAATGAAACAGATCTTGTTTTAAGATCTGTCCTATTCCTTTTCCAACTATTTCCATTTCTTTTTTCTCTCCTATATACCTTTTGAACATTTTTCTTCCATAGCAAAATAAAATTGCACTTAATAACACAATAATAAAAAAAATAAAAATGATACGTTAAAGCAGCCAGTAACATACAAGAAGAAAATAAAAGGTACAAAAAAACCCCCAAAAGTGCTTGTTGTTTTTATTCCCACTGACTCCCTTTTGCAGTCCCAGCTGAGCAGAGGTACATGATTCAGCTCATCTCATGATTTTTTAATTGGGAGCCCAATCCAAGACAGTGGGCCAGGCTCTGCCTACAGCCAGTGGAGACAGACAAGCACCTCCTGGCTGTAATTTGTCCCCATGATAGTCAGGATGACTTGTCTTCTGGGGGTGTTATTCATTTCCCACACGTAACTAGGGCCTACGCAATAGTTTATAATACAATAACCCCCCCTTTTGGACTCACAGAGGTTGTATGGGACACATTATGAGATGCAGGGGAAGAGTATTTCAGGATTGCACAGCACTTACTATGGAATATTTAAGAGAAGAACCAGGGTGAGGAAAGGGATAGATTTAGGTTATTTGCGGATGAACAAGTGGGGGAAAATAGAGGGGTAAGTGGAAATATTGTTGGTTCTGTGTAAATAGTCTGTTGGTAGGCACATTTGTCTGGCCATGTCCTGCATCTCATCAGCGCAGTCTGTCCTGCCTTCTTATTAACCCCATTTCTACCTCTCTCCTTGGGTGAGGGACTCTATTCTGCATGTGTGTCTGTGCATGGGTGTGTGAGTGCCGCAATCCGACTCAGACCATGGGCCGCAGGGCTCATGTTCATGGTGCAGCAGCTGGAGAGACTGGAGTGTCTTCGGTGTCAGCAACCAGAGTGGGACTGGGGGTCACAGGGACCCATGTGTCCATGGTACCAGCACCTACCAGCACCTGGAATGTGTGCCAGGTGTCTGAGCCCAGCTGCTGGAGGGATCCACATAGTACAGACAGACAGACAGACAATTCCCACCAGCAGACTTCCATACAGGCCAGGCAGAGAGGGGAGCAGCATGAGGCTGTTGGTGCTGCCTGTGTTCACAAGTGCTCCATGTTTGTGGCTAGCCTGGTATGTATGTACATACATGAATATATGTTACGTGGTATATACATGTGCTCAGTGTGTAGGTGTCCTCTGCGAATACATTTTCAGCTTCTCTACTGGTTGGATCTGAGGCACAAAGTTGTAGCAGCCTCACCTCTCTTAGGGTGCTGAATCTGGCATGACATGCTTTCCCCTGACAGGTAAAATAATATATGTATAAACAAACAAACCCCTAAATTGAGATGGCTTGGTTAATATTTTGTAACTGGAAAAGAAAAATAACTTCATCTTCTAAAGGTTTCTCAAGTTTATTTGTAGCTATATAAAGCTCAGTTTAAATAAGAAACTGGGAAAAAATGTTGAAACACATGCTTTCTTTCCAAATTCCCTAGCAATATATCAGTATGGCTAGATGGCCTTTGAATACAACCGTGAGTAGCTTCTGCATGGGATCTGGCTGTCTGTACTTGACAAAGGGTTACTAGCTTGAGCCCAGCTCTGAGCTGAACATGGCAACTTGGCTTTTGGTGATGGTCCTGGTGCTAGCTGTAATTCTTACAGGGAGAAGACTTGACCCTGCACTAACATCACCGTGGTTTTTGTGTTATATTGGTTTTACATACTGGCATATTATTTTAACCCCGATATTAAAACAAAGCTGTAAGCAAGTACCATAGGGAGTATTATAACCGGGACAGCACAGTAACACTTTATTTTCACCTCTTTATCATGGACTAGTCTGTGTATGTCTGTTTTACATAAGTATTTGCTGTTCTGTCTTATAGCACAGACAATGTTGTGGGGCTGGTTAAACTGAAGATAAGGAATTTTTAAGTACGCTAGGGATAAGAGAAAGCCTAACTGCTGAATACATCTGTTGCTACATAGATATTTCTGAACTGTTTAGCATAAACAGAAAAGAAATAAGTACTTGGTAAATATTCTCTATTTACAAAGATGAAGGCTAAAGTATTTGTATCACACAAGGATGAAGAAGTACTTTTCAGTCCATTAGTAACTACGGAGGATGATGAACAGCTATTTTGGATAAACATTTAAGTCAGTAGGACAAAACAAAAGTAGAAAACCAACCAACCAACCAAAATCATTATGTATTCTTGATTCAAGGCTAAAAGGGGTGATGAGATACTCTAATCTGACCTCTGGCATACTGTCTCACCACCCACATAACA
>VWZZ01004209.1:731493-776872 GCA_013399095.1 Psophia crepitans | reverse complement strand
TTTAAGGAAAGGTTAGATATGGTACTTAGGGACGTGGTCTAGTGGGTAATAGGTGGTGGGGGGATGGTTGGACTAGATGATCCTTGAGGTCACTTTCAACCTTAATGATTCTATAACACTGATCCTTAGAATTCCCTTGGTTATTTCTGTAACAGACCCCAACCATTACATTTAGTGGTAGACATTTGCTTAAACTGCATCTTCCAGGAAAGCATTAAATATTGATATAAAGACAACAGGAATCTTTCCTTGCAATTTGTAGAGGCATATTAACTATTTATGTGCTATTCAAATTTATTGGGCTTCAAGTACAGATTCTTACAGTGCTTTTATCTGACAGTTTTGAGAGTATATGGACACAAGAGTTTTCCCCAGCAACAGCACTTCTCAGCTGTGATCAAATCAGTTATCAACCTATTTATTTATGAACTCCAGAACAGCCAAGAAAGGTTACATTCCATGAGTTTGAGAGTATGTCGGAAATCCAGCTTCTCAGATGACTCACTCAGGTTTGTGAGAAGATGCTTTCAAGAGTCAAGCAATCAAACATAAACCACTTTCGGTCTTCAGAGAAGACACCTACAAATTTTTTTTGTAAAATCTGAGTCATTCTTTTTTTGTGTTAAATTAGTGATATGATCCACACTTATGTAACAGTATTCAGCCAGAACAAAGGAGGCATACGGTCAAAATCTGAGTTCAAATACCCATTTGCCTCCCAGGAGAGAAAGTGAACCATACACTATTTAGATGGAAAGTTGTCTCTAGCCATGTCACTGAAGCTATACAAGCATTTCTAGTTCATCGTGTCAGATGAAGACTGCAAGGAGATTGCAATAAGTTTGACACCTAGTGGTCCTTCACTTCTTGATATAAACTGTGTAATTTGCTTTCCTGAGGATCAGGGTCCCACTGAAGTCAGTTAATCTAATTTTAAAAAGCCAACTAATATAACATCCTCCCTACCTTAATCTTCCTCTCAACTCCAGCCTCACCTGAAATACTTTAACATAGCATCATTGACTTTCTCTTTAGAGGTAAAGAAAAATAACCTGGAATTCTGCAGACAAACATTTATTTCATTATGTTGTTTATACTACTGCATTTCTTGCTTCCATTCCTACTCTCATTACTCCATTAAAAAAAATAAATAATTTTTTTCTAACTTTTAAACAATTGCTGAGTTTCCATATTCCCAAATCTTCTCCATTGTTATTTGCAGAATACTTATTTTAATTACATTTGCTAAACATGTCCTCCAGATATATTTCCCATTTCCATAGATAGATAGCCTAGCTCTATCTGTAATTATTAGCAATGCAGAAATTGAATACTAGACTTTGATCACAACTTCCTTGAGCTTTGTGTAACCCAGCACCTACAGTGCTTACTAAACATACCTGTAAAAAAACGCATAAAATTCACTTGGTCCCTGAATAAGAAGGGTGCAAGATAATGACCTTCCATTAAGGAATGCTAATGATTTTCCATTAAGGAACACTCCCATAAAGATGTGTTTCTCTGCAGCTATCATTGTTCCCATTTTTCTTGAAAATGAGCCATTCAATTTAAGAAAAAATGCAAGGTCATGATACAGTTAGATGGGTAGTTGCCAAAAGAATCATGTAGCTCAACACTCAGCTCTAAACTTTCTTTTATATTGCTTCTCACTGACTATGAAAAAAACCCAACCAAACAAAACCAACACCCAACTCCCCTGGAAAAAGGAATAATACATTTGTTTACAGCCTCACACAGCTAAGATGCTGAGAGGACTGTATACTTAATTGGAGCTACTGTAATTCGTTACCTGAAATGCTCCAGGATTAAGTCAGTAAGATGCTTATGCAGGCTTACTGGGTGAAATTGATTCTCTATCTTTTTTTAATTGATGAATGAATAATGAAAAAGATGGCAGGCATCTTTGTATTTTCTCCTGAATATTGTCCATTATGGAGAATGAGAAAGGACCGAAGTACATTAGCAAGTCTGATGGTAGCCCCTTCATACAGTCTCCTCTAGATCCACCAATAGAATTCGGTGCCAGTATCTCACACTGATATCATAATCGTGTTTGATTTCATCCTCAAACAGTGATGTCATTTAGAAAAACTAACCACCACTGAACTTTTCTGGGTCAAAATTCAAAAATACAGGAAAATACTATGTCTTAGTCTGTATGAGTATGCAATTTAATTTAAGGTTTACTAAAAGCACATTAAATGGAAGTAATAAAGGAAGCCAGCCTTGAGGGCTTTTTAAAGAAAATTCTGAAAGTTTTTGCCAATTGAACAGAAGTACACTCATACAAATCTAAAACTTCTAGCAAAGAAAACATATGGACAAAAGGCTACCTGGCTGCAAAATCTAGAATCCACCTCCCTTCAGTAGGGCTTCAGGATAAGGTTTCCGCCCATCGCATGCATGTTAAGTTTTTTAACAAGTTTAAAAATGTGTTTTCCAGAAGGAAAGAATGTTTCTCTGTATCTAAGAGATGGCAAGTGCAATATGAACTGCAGAATGCAGGAAGGAACGTGCATCAGAAAGAGAAAGGAGCTCTTTGATAAACAGAAAAGGTCTTTACAAAACCTTTTTTTCTGTATTATCATATTTAAATATTTTAATGAGGAAGGAATAAAGATTGTATCAACTTGGGATAAAGGGGGGGAAGTAAACAGGTTTGCAGTCACTGAGCTGTAGGAATCACCTGATAAACTATTAAAAATCAGTGGAAAAGGGGTGTATCTTCCACAGATTGCTTTTATCCCGAACCATAATTTCATAGGCTGGGTGCACAGGTTTTCCTTTGAAATAAATTCATCCAGAAATCTCCTTCCCTCTGATTTCAGTCGCTGTGCAGAACTGCACAAGAGCAGGAGATAAGCTTTCATTTTTCCCAGAGCATGATTCTATAATCCCTAGTATGCTCGTAATATTTAATTTCCACTTCCTAACCAGTAAATACTAGTTTGGACTTCTACAAAGGCAAAGTGATTTTAAACAGTCCTACAGCTCCTGACCTTTAACATGTCTGTTGCTGTAAGGTAGGTTTTTTCCTTTGTGCGGTTTTCCGCACCTCTACAGATTTGAAGCTGAAATACATTTCTCCTGCAGACTGCAGCCTACCACAATCATAAACAAATTACACTCTCTGTGTCAACATTTGAAACCAAGTCCCTAAATCATAACGTGCTGGGATGGAATTGCTGCCCCTGTCAACTACCACTTACTGCTATCAAAGCATATAACCGGATTAGTGGGAAAACAGCTGTATTACTCATACATTTAAGCTGTTTCAAACAGCAGGTTTTCTTTCCGCAACAAAGCACAGCACTTCAGATAAGAAAAATGCAAATCCCAGAGGAAATCATGACATATTAACTCCTGGCAACCTTTACATGACTTAATAGTTCATTCAATCTTTTTTGGCTGGAAATAAATGCAAGAGCTATATTAAGTCAGTAGAACTAATGTATTTTAACACATCTCCTTTTAAGTTTTTAAGTTTATCTCTCCATATACCAGGCATGGTTCACTAAATCATCCTGTCACATTCTAGAAGTGATTGGCATGAGCTTAAATCCGTGTCTTTCAGTTGTGGGCATGAATCATCATACATATGGGTTTTGTGGGACAACATCTTGGCAGAGGTTAGCAGTAAAACAGCTCTCTAGTTAACTCAGAACCTCATTACTACACACTCTATGCTTATTAAAGCTAACAAGCCATAAAACTACTGTTGCTTTCTTGGCCAAAAGATCCATGGGAGAAAGGAAAATTGTAGATAATTTCCAGTTATTGCTAGTGTTCATATATCCATCTGCTAATATTGTACTAACTGCAAATTTTCACCTAGCTTTTTGGACTTTTTAATTAGTTGTTGATAACTAATGCCAAGATTCTTCAAGAGAAAATGTTCTTAAGCAAAAACATGAAACGTACTGAATAAATCTACATTGCTTTCACCTAGAACAAAATTGATATTGTGGGGTTTGGATTCATTAAGAAGGAACTGAAGTTGGACTTGATTTAGACATGCCTTTTTTGTTATGGAATATCCTGTGAAGAATAATGATCATAGAATCATTTAGGTTTGAGAAGACCTTTAAAATCATGAAGTCCAACCATAAACCTAGCACCACCAAACCCACCAGTAAACCATGTCCCTAAGTGTCACATCTACACTTCTTTTAAATACCTCCAGGGATGGTGACTCAACCACTTCCCTGGGTAGCCTGTTCCAAGGCTTGACAACCCTTTCGGTGAAGATATTTTTCCTCATATGCAATTTATCCCTCCCCAAACGGAACACAGACTCGAGGTGCGGCCTCACCAGAGCTGAGTACAGGGGGACAATCACTTCCCTACTGCTGCTGGCCACACTATTCCTGATACAAGCCAGGATGCCGTTGGCCTTCTTGGCCACCTGGGCACACTGCTGGCTCATGTTCAGCCAACTGCCAACAAACACCCCCGGTCTTTTTTCTGCCAGGCAGCTTTTCAGCCACCCTGCCCCAAGCCTGTAGCTTTGCCTGGGATTGTTGCGACCCAAGTGTAGGACCTGGCACTTGGACTTGCTGAACCTCATACAGTTGGCTTCAGCCCATGGATCTAGCCTCTCCAGATCCCTCTGTAGAGCCTTCCTACCATCCAGCAGATCAACACTCCTTCTCAATCTGTTGTCATTTGCAAACTTACTGAGGGTGCCTTTGAGTCCCTTGTTCGGATCATTGATAAAGATATTAAACAGAACTGGTCATAGCACTGAGCCCTGGGGAACACCACTTGTGATCAGATGATCTTTTCTGTATCACCATATCTCTAGATGATCCTCAGAACATTTATAAAAAAGAAAAATGGGATTGTTTTAAAATCAGCAAGAATTAATGAACCATCTGCCTTTTAACACAGTACATAGACCTAATAAATTACCAAGCTTTTCACCAATGATGTGCAAGGAAGAATTGGTGGGAAAAAACTAAGCCGTAAAATGAAGAATTTAATATTTGATTAAAGATGAGATCTTAGGCCTTCTTAGAAATACTCCTAAATTAGTGTAATGTATGCAATTTTCAAAGATCTATCTGAATGATCAGAATAATGGTCATTCTAATGTATTGTTTTACTTCAAGTGTCAAGATATCTACATTAAACATAAAAATAATACCATACATTAAAAAAGTACAGCAACTAATACCAACTTTGCAGTGGATGAATGCTTTATAAAAGTTAGGCTTGTGTACATACTTTTGTGAATAATCTTAAGAACAAATAGTACTGAGTGTGATAACATACCCATTCTTAAGTCATGTCACATCTGGTGCTTAATTTTGGTTTTAGCCTTTGGCTAGCCCGTGGAAAAACTGAGAAAACTAAAAATAATAATAATTTTAAAATTACAAATAAAAAAAAATCTCCTAAAAAGATGACCAAATTTCTACATTCACTTCTCTCACTTAAAGAAGGCTTTGTAGCAGTGCAACCATGTGTTTCCTATCTATAGCATTTGATTCTGTTAGACAAATAAAGCGTCAGAACACAATGTCTCCCACAATTCCAATAAGAGAGTCATCCGGACACATGAAAACATAGGTTATATAAATGTAATTGCAACACTGAAAGGATCTAATGTGGACGTTAAAATTATAAATACATAACACCAAATAGCACTTTATAAAAGATTTAGAGATGCCATGTTCTGGTATGTATATTTCTGTGAGTGTTGCCTTCCTCTGATAATAAACGGAGCATGACCAAAAATTCCTCTTTGGATCTGCAGTCAAATATCTGATGTGTGCCTCTAAAGTTCAATCAAAGAAGAAAGGCCCTTACATATTGTAAGTTATAAACCACTGGGAAAATCTACTGTAGAAAATATTCAGAGATTTCTAGTCCTGTTTTTGACACAAATCCCAGCCTTGGGGCCCTGCTAGAAAAACACTGAACCTTTGAGCCCAAAATACTCTGAGCCTATAGAAGGCTTAGCATTAAGATACACTTTTTCTGGTTAGCTGGGAGCAAATGAAGGAAAGATTTTAGAAAGCTGTGTAAATCGAGGTAATAGGGATTCAGATTTTCCAATGGCAAAAGCTGGCACAGCTCCACTGAAGACAATAATCAATTTCCAGCAGTTTAGGATTACAATCTTCCTGTTTTTTTTAAAAAACAGTGAACCTAACAACAAGATTTCAGTTCTTTAATTTCATTACAGAAAAGCTTATTTCCTTTAATAATAGTAATAATAAAACCGTTATTTTCCTTTTTTCACTGCAATTTAGACTGAAAAAAAGTGGTCTAATACAGTATTAAAGACTTTAACAAAGGAAATGTCATTGCAGATAAAAGTTTCTCTCTACTACTTGGAGAAAGGTCTAGCTAGTCTGACAGCAAACGATGAAGTAATAAGTGGTGTTCAAAGAGATTTCTGATAGTGATATTTCAGGTCTTTCTCCCTGCAGGCTGGCTACAACACATCTGTAGAAGTTGAAAATTGTCCCCAAAATCATTCCAGTTACTCACCACGCAGGCTGTCTCTTGTCATTAAGAGCATGTCAATGTTCCCATCCTAAATCCTTAGAATCAAAGCTCTACAGTTCAACAGCTTAATAAAAAACAAAAAAGCCTTGCCCAAGGCTAGAGCATGACATCCAAGGTATCAGCCTGAAAACTGAAAGTTGCCCATACAATCTTGCACCTCCACATAAAATCTTCCACCTCCCCAAATCTATTTTATCTTGCCTTCAGTTTTCTTGGAAACAAGGATTTTGCACTTGGAATTCCAGACAAGTATAAGAAAGACTAAAATGGCATTCAAAATAAACAAACAAACAAACAAATAAATAAAAAATCCCACCACTATTTTAAAGAACTATTTAAAAACTCTGTTATGTAGAAACATAAATTTTAAGTCTTGTAGTCAAGTTTGAAGTATTGTAATTACAGCTAGTACTGAAGTTGCAGATCATGTTCTGAAAGATCTCAGCTGCTGAAAAGCCAGCCCTGAAAAAGTCAGCATTTCCTTCATTTGAAAATCTTTACAATCCTACCCTCCTCCTGACAATCCTCTGACTTGCACATCACATGTGCTGTTTCTGTACACATAAATTATGTGCATTTTGAAGTTCTTTCATGGATTCTCCTCTCAATTATATTCTCATTACAGGAGAAAATTGCTGTGCTACCCATCCAGTTGCTAACTTTAGAACTTCTCAGCAACACCTCTACGGCAGGTCAGATGTATGGCTGTACACCTTCTGTCATCATGCATCAATGAACGTGAGCAACCCAAATATCTGCTGTGTGGAAGAAGGAACTTCTCTCTACCTCCTCTGAATCATTCTATCTCATATCATAATATAAAACCTGGGAACCACCAATTATTTCAAGAGAATTTGCATATACCAGTCAAACAGAAGAAGTGTTACGCAGACCAAAACAAAATATTCAAAAGGAGAATTTGGCTACACAGAAGTTTGTTTAAATGACTTTTGCCCTCCACTCAATTGCATAGAAAGCAACAAATCTTCGATTTTCATTATACATTACAATGAAACAGTAAGCCAAATGTGGTACTTTTCAATATATTTTAAGTCTCTTTTCAGCTACACATTCAAATATCTCATACTTGACATTAAAAACAGTTTGCTTATGGATTTGTTGACAATGCAAATTTTGTGGAAAGAACAGATACTCACTGAAACTACATTCACAAAGTCATCGTCAGACAAGGTCTCTAACATCTCAATGACCGAGGTGCGGATCAGCTTCAACGTCAATCCACTGACACTCCCGCTCCTAACAGAAATCCAAGTAAGAAAAAAATTGAAATTAACAAATTTCATTTAAAATATACAAAGAAAATACAGAGCACCAACCAGCACTCTCATCTATATTCACCCTAAAATTCTCCTGAATTCTCCAATGCATCATTAGTGTTATTACATTATCATAATAAAAAATTCAAGTCCTGTGGCTCAGATGAAGTCGTAACAGTACATCATTTCCTCATTTCCATTTTAAGAAATCTGAGAGAGTTTACCGCCTTCAATCAATGCATTATCTAAGCATTTTATACCCCTACACACAGATTTGCAGCTTTAGATTTTCAGATACCCAAATGACAGCTTGTTTGATTCAAGGCAAAACCTAAGCTGAAGTGAAGAAATAACAAATATTGATAAAACTCACTGTTGATATGAAAACACTTCACCACACTTAAAAGCATTAAATGCAAATTCTCTTACTGAGACTTTTTTCAGCATAAAGCAATCTGTTTGACACATCAGGTTTAATGCTTCCTTCAGTCTCTCAACATTAGCTAAACAAAGGAAGACTTGCCAAGGCAGAGAGAGTTTTATTAATTTCTTTGCTCACTGTCTCTTAATGTTTTATGGTAACCAAACTTGTCAATTTTTAAATACGTATGGTAAAGTATGCAAAGTCTGCATACATTCTCATCTTCCAGGCTCCAGAAATCATGATTAAATCTACTATAATGCTTCTAGTCATTGTTTTTAAGTTTGTGTTTTACAACGAATAGTGGCATGCACGTGAGAGATTTTCAATTACTTCAGTAATTTAGAAGCGGAAAGCAGAATAATATTGAAGTGATAAAAATCACTTCCTTGCCCCCAGTTTAAGTAACTTTCAGGTTTGATTTGTGCTTTTGGGAACTACTTTTTCCTGTGCTTTTGTTCTGCTCATACCAAGAATTTTGATCCTTGCATATAAGGACTTCATAACTGTCCCTCCATTTTTCAGCATGTAGAGTTTTGTTTAATACATATAAATACTTTTATCCCTCTAATGTCAATATCCAGACATTAAACACTTACGCATCAACTAAAATCAGCATGTCTTTGGGAGATGCTGCTCCTTGGATGTACCTGAAATAAATAAATGGTATGAATGACTCAAATTTGAAAACACATTTGTTGTGTGTGATGGAAGGTGCTCTACAATCTCTAAACTAAATCTAGCTGAATGAACAAAATCCTCCTGTTGTAGCTAGCAGAAAACTATGTGCTATCATTTTCTCTCTTGCTGTCTTCTAAGTAAACCAAAATCTAAACCCCGTTAGGAAAGTCTGGAAGTAGGATATACTGATCAAAATTCACTATTTTCAGATGCTGATAGATGAAAAACATGAATGCTATTTCAGAGCTGAAGATCTTGATGACAGATGAATTATTACATTAGCCCAGATTAGGGAAAAATACTTTGTCCTTTGAAAGAATATATTCAACTAGTATGAATCCGAATATCAATATGTATTATGCCTTAAGAGCCTCACAGAAAAAAAATCATGAGAATC
This sequence comes from Psophia crepitans, assembly GCA_013399095.1. Classification (NCBI taxonomy): domain Eukaryota; kingdom Metazoa; phylum Chordata; class Aves; order Gruiformes; family Psophiidae; genus Psophia; species Psophia crepitans. The sequence continues at coordinate 767,559 of VWZZ01004209.1, read as the reverse complement.
AATCTCACTGATGCCTTGTCTTTTACCAATCTAAGCATATTTTTTGCTGGTCTAAACAAATGAGACATATTTGTAAACACTTGCAAAAGTCGGGAAGAATGGCTCAGTCTAATAATCTGAATGACATTTGATTTTGGCACAAAAATCAAAGTTATTAGTTGCCTTATACATAGTTGATAGTTATCCTCTTACTGAAAGGTAATGCGACAGTATGATGTACTGTAGTGGATATTGCATAACAAGTAGTACGATATGAAAATTCTTTTTTCAAAATAATTAACTGATTCTTAAAAAGAAAATATCAATATCTAAAAGTAAGGACTATTAAATATAAATAATCAGAAAAAAAATTGTATTTATAGTCATATCTACAAAGTAAGTGATGTAGATGCATCAGTCCTTTAAAGAAAGCTTACCACGGTCTTCTGCGAACATCATACAGATCTATTTTGTTTGGAGTTCGACTTTTATCTACCCATGGGGAAGCTAAAAAGAGGAAAAATTGTACAGAATAAGTTAAAAATTTTAAATATTTTAAGTACAAAAATGCAATGAATCAATATCATAGACCTCGCACTATACAAATATCAACATTTGGTATGGATAAAAAATATCTGTATTTGTGTAATATGTTTTTGAAATACCTATATACCCCTTTATAGATAAGCATATAATATAATGCAGTAAAACTATATATAGATAAGGACCATAAAGGGCCAAATTGTGTTGAAGAAATAGTTACTGACTATAATTGACCACTGACTTGAATGGAACCAGGATTTCAACGAAAGTACTTTTGAATATGAAATATCCTCTTCTCTGTTTTTTGGACAAGAAAGCACTTAATTTTAGAAACAGTTATAAGTTAATTCATGTTGTATACAATAATACTGTAGTGATCTAGTGCTCAGTTATGCATCTTAAAATTATACTCTGGCTCAAGAGAGCTTTAACTAAAAATGCAAATTAGAAAAGTAACATGAAAATATCATTTTCTGAAAATAAAATGAGACGGAAATATTCAAGTCTCTGTAAAGAAAATGCTAAGATTAATAATCTTTTGCAAGCATTTAATCTAAGATTTACCATTATTTTCAGCAAAGGTAGGAAGCTTTTCCTTACTGAAAAACAAAATGAGCCTTTCAAAACTATTTGGCAGATTAACGAACACAAATAAAAATGTGAAAAGTTACATAAAAAGAAATAATGTTCTGCGATTTGCTCTCTCACTGTATGTCAACAGCATTGGGGAAGCTATTTCCTGATGTTAATAATTTTTCTGTCTAGGAAATAAAGAAAGATATAGGCAGCTCCAGGATTCTTCCTGAAAAAGCATTCATCTAAGACAAACGGGAAAAATGATATCTCTATCTATGAATATAAAAGAAGCCATCAGATTAGAGTAGCTGCCTATTTTTTATGTTATTAAACGAACTCTTTTCTAAGTGACCATGACCTGAGTTGGTACATCAGTTACCAGAACATCTAAACAGAGCATAACCCATGGGGCATTTATGACTATACATTTACCAGCCACAGAAACCACTGCATATTGCTGCACACCAGAAGAACCTCAAAAGCCATAGCAGTATTGTTTATGATCTCAGACTTGACCACCTGCCAGATCCTTTGTGATATGAAGAAATAAGGGCCTTTGAAATTTCTAGAAATGGGAGAACAGCATTTTTGAGACTGATATATCTGGCTACATCTATATTAGTAAGTTTAAAAGCACAACAGAAAGGAAAACATTCATCAGAACTAGACTAAGAACTACTAGAATGGTTCAGTTATACACAAAAGAAACTGTGAATAAACCACTCAGCACACTACTTTCATGCTATCTATCTGTTGGAGATTACTGTGAATGGTAACATTTACAGTTTTTCATTTTGGGAGATAGACTGGTGGTGAACACAACAGCTAAATTCTACTTCTCTTTCACTAGGCTGACCCTTTCAGAATGCAGAGTCTTGGAAAGATTGTCAGCAGCTTCAGAGAGATCTGGAGAAGGTCTTTAAAACCACTATTTCTTACCATACCATTAAACCACTATTTTTTGTGCCGCACGTCAATAAGTTTCTTTTTCCTAATTAATACGTTACTTTCTGTTGATACAAATACAACAAGCACCTACGTGCTTAAATTTCCATGTGAGGATTTTTCTGTGACTGCCATTTTTTTTTTTAATCAGATCTTGAAGGGTGCTGGATCATACAACTACTAATGAAAAAATAAAATGTTTACTGAGAAAAATGGTTCTATTGATCTTTATGATGTTTACTACAACAGTTTACATAATATAGTAGTAAGTTTCTGCATGGCTAAACATAAATAAGGACTCAGTCCTTAGTATCTAAAATTTCATTCACTCCACAGAAGTGCTGAATTCCCTCTTCAACCTCACGAATTGACATGACTAAATTATTCATTCACCCTAAGCTCTCTCTGGATTAACACTTTTAATTTTAGATGTTTTTGAATGGTCTCAAATCTATTAACTGGTTTTGGTAACGTTCTGAGTATTTAAGGATCTTATTGAAATTGCTATTACTAGGAAGCTGAAATTCCCTTGGGATATTCAATCTCCAATGATCTCATTTTAATTTACCCTGATTTCATCTTCTAAAAAATAATTTTTAAAAAGATAATAAATGCTGTCTATGCAAAAATAAGTAATTATGCAGTTCTAATTATACAGGAAATAATTAGAAGGGATGGAGATCACTGAAAAAGCCATGTGTTGCCTTGGTCCATATACAGAACACGTTACAAAGACATTTGGGAAAATTGGCTTACATCTTATTGACAAAAGCCATTACAGGGTCTAAGGTAAAAGCAAAATTAAATATACAAAAAATTATTACACATTATACTAAAAAAGCTAAAATTGAAGATCAAGGATTTTGAGATTTATGATATTATTTATATAATCTATTGTTTAAAACATGCATTTTAATCAGATGCCTTGGAACTTGGCTCACTGAATGCCTTGAAGAAGCCAACCTCACTGTGTTTCAGTGTTGCATATTAATATCTGAACTATGTCAACTCTACACAGTTCTCTGTTGCATACATTAGGCTTTAGTCATGTTCTCCTTTGATGATTTTCTTGTTTGGCATATGGTTAGATTTGATATTTTATAAATTATTCATTGGATTTGATACCCCTCCCACTTCTGCTGTTTGCAAGCAAAAGTAAGGCATGCTCTGTTACTTCCGCACATGTAGAGTGGAAATCCTCAGTTTTGTTGATTACATGCAAAACCAATTCATGCGGCACAGACACAGTCACAGGGCAAAGCCTAAATGAAAGCGGTCCTCAGGAAAGGGAGACCTTGGCTACTTCTGCCCATTTTTAATTCATGAGATGATTCCAGAGGCATAGGTGAGTGTCATGGGGGAGGCCTTCCTGAAAGTACAGCCAAATGAGACCTCAGTTACATCCGCCCTGCTCTGCTGGTTAGGTATGCATGTGCAAGGAAACGGGACGCACAGATGAATTATTAACAGCTTTACATCCCCATAACACATTTGGGGAAAGATGCTAAAATCTGGTAGCAAGACAGGTAACAAATGCCAATTGTCAAATCCCAAACATCATCTTATTCTGACTCAAACTCCATTACCTTTCCATCTCAGAGAGTTACTAGGTAATCAACCGCAATATGGCATAAATGGGGTTAGGCAAACAAATGTTTATTACAGTTGAATTTTACCTTGCTATCTCTCAAATAAACATTCATGTGGGTATTCAAAACATCCATAAACACAAACTATTAAATTGTCTGTGTCAAATTCAGTAATGTCTTACTCAGGTGGAGCAAAGGTGCAACCTACAGCTTATACTTTGCCTCTAGTTTCATTCAGTGTTTCTTCCCATCTTTTAGTGAACGATGAGACATGGGAGTTAAAAATAATAAACAAACTTAACTTTAATAACACCTAACATTAATCATCATAAAGTGTTTTGCACAACTACATTTAAAACTGAGGATATTTATATCATAATGATGCCTTGGATTAATAACTGATTAGTACTATCCTCCCCAAGGCAGAGATTGTTCCTTACCAACCCTGAGCTACCACAAAAGATGTTCAGTCAAGACTGAACACAGCAGCTTCTTAACTATTTTACTCAGATAATGACTTAAAGTTGCCAAGAGTTCAAATCTTCTTCAGGTAAAACCTACTTAACACAGACAGCTCTGTGCAATGTCCTCTGAAACTTTTATAGCACCATCACTATCAGAAAAGAGTGGATAATTATCTCTCAAGAGTTTTTTTTTTCAGACTGTGTTACCTGTGTGGTTATGGGCAATACTGGGCTCAGTTTCATTCCAAATCAGTTCAGCAATGAGTTTTATATGGGAACAGTCTGTATGTAAACAAATTCATTGCTTTATTGATCCCAACATGCCAAAAGAAACGAGAGTGATTTGAACGTGTAACACATACTGCAGTCTGCAATCTAAAATTAACCCCTCCAATGGCTATGTGTTACCTTTGTTCAGAGCCAAATATTCCTGCTTCCGTGTGTGCAAACTGAATTTTATCCTTAATAAATGTGTTGCTCACGTTGGTTTCACCTGGACTAGCTACCACCCACCAAAAGGGGCTGGAGTATCACAGCTTGTGGAGAAGAGTACAGAAGCAACAAGATGTTTTGTTGGTTGTGTTGTTGTTTTTTCTTTTTCTCCTATAGGACCAAATTCTGGAGATGTTAATTTGTACCATAAAAACACAGAGGTGGTACAAACTTCAGCATGAAGGTACAGTGGGCTGCTGGCTGCAATTTCATTAACTCACTAGAAATAATGCGTTATCCTGTAACTGGGTAGATCTGCTTGCACAACTACAACATTCAGCACATCAGTTTTGAAAAACGAGCCACAATCCAATATACTGTAAGATTTTCCTCATCATTAGAATGGTTAGATCCAAATCATGTCAGCCCATGTTCTTTCCTTCCAGATTTAAAAAAAAAATAATGGATTGAACAATGTTTATTTCAATGTAAAAAGCAGAACTATCCAACTTACACACTGCACTAAGTGATAATTTATAAACTGCATTACTGGGAAAGTGTGTTGGGTTTTGTTTTGTTTTTTTACTTTAAAGGTTCAACAATTAAATGTTGAGCTGTTAACAGGAACTGACAGCTATAAAATAAAAAACCTTTTACAAAAAAAAAAAAGAAGGTGAAGTTCTCAGTTTTTCAAGGCTTTTGATTTATTTTGTATGGATTTTTTAGGCTTTCTAGTCTCTTAGTATCTGCTTCAGTAATGACTTTCTTTGAAGAGTTCAATATCATGGCTGCAACACTATCGCTTGCCATTAATGGTTAACACAAGAGCAGCTGTGCACAGCAAGTCCTTCATTTGGAGATACCATTTTATTTTATTAGAAATTGATTTTTAAAGCTCTTCTATTATTAATTGGTCTAAGCAAGGAATACTCCAGTAGCTGAGTGAGACCTGCTTTGCTGATATCTGGAAATAGGTTTTATATATATATATATATATATATATATTTATTTATTTTTTTTTTTTTAAGGGGAAGCAATAATACCAGCTCTTCCCTATCCATATTTTAATCCAAGAATTTTAAGACTTCAGGGACAAAATCCTTTTAATGGATAATCTGTACTGCAGCATTATCTCTTCTTTATCTGTGAACTTCTCCATTTAACACCTTGTAAACCCTAGTTACAGAGGAATATTCTGGTAAAGTATTGCATGAGCAGTGTAAAGAGATTTTTCTCTAATTAATTAAAGTTCCCATGATATTATACATATTTATTATATAGATAAACAAAGTAAGGCTAAATACAAGGAAAATCTACAGTAAAAGAGGGGAAGAATACAACAGTTCTTATCTCTGTACCCTTCAGCACTGATATTACATAGACCCTGATAAGATTAACACACTTGCTGATGTTTAAGAAATGCTATGAATTTAAATATGAGTTAATGAATATAATAGCACACTGAATCTTTGGAAATAATTGGTGTTTCACATATTCCTGGCTTGAATCCCTAACCTTCAGAGGATCACAGAAGAAGTCATTTTATCTCTCTATACCTGTTTCCTTTATCCGCAAAATGACGACAGTGATATTTTTATTACTTTTAATTCAGAAGGTGTTTTGGGGATGAAAATTAAGCTGTGTGTAATATGCCATGCACTATATATATGCTCTGCAGCATAGCATAAAATAATCTAAGTGTGTAAGAGAACATGAAGGCGCCTAGAACAGGACTTAAGAACCTGTATACCTGTAAACAAAACAGTGTCCAGTGCTGTCCATTGGGAAGGGTGCCAGCATGTGTTGTCTCTTCAGTCACCCTCTGGGGCTGTCTAAACAATTCTGACAAAACTCTAACTTGTTCTGTTCACCAGTACAGATGTACCTTTGAAGCTGAGGGAGCAGATTAGTTTAACATGATTGAGACATGCTCAGATGTGCTTAAAGTAAGAACTAAGATTACGTAGGGACTCAGTTCCAACGCTGCAATTTTGTTCATTATCTACTTTATTAACTAAGAAGGACTTTAACTTCATAGGTACTTTGAAACTTGAATTCAATAATTCTTAACTAAACAGTCATATCTCCATAAAGAACAGGATTGCCAACGTCTTGAAACGCTGCTTCATGTCTGTTCACATGGAAGTCTGGCAAAAAGTCGGTCTCCTTAGGAAATACTATTTCTCTTCATGAGTACGAAGTTCCTAATGTTCACCTAAGAAGCTGATATCGTAACACTTTTTACTGGCTTTCTCATAGTTATTTGAGCCTGGGCACAGCCAAAACAAAGCCTTCCTCCACCCATTTCCTTTCTTCTCCTACCCTTTTCTAACACGGATAAGGTCACACAAGGATGGCGAATATGTGTGTCTAGGTTATGTGATAAGAGAAGGGCCACAGAGCTGTAGGCTGGAGGCGGTTTTTTTCTCTAAAAAAAAATAAATAAAAGAACAAAAAACACAAAACAAAACAAAACAAAAAAAACCCCACAATACCCAAAACCACCACCACCAACAAAAACCCCACGGAGAGAAATCACAGGGCTATGCAGCAGTTTGGCAGAGTGGAACTTGCCAGACATACCGTACTGGGAAAGCAAGATTTAAATTTAATTTCCCATAGGCCCTCGTTAAATCTCCAAATGAAGTGGGAAGGTTTAGAACATCTGGGGACAGGATAGATTTTTTTTTCCGTTTTATTTTTGTTATGATTCGCCTCAGTTTTTCAGATCTTAACCAGGTGTGGCACATTCCCACCTTCAGCACACTGCAGACCAAATGTTGTCACACCGAGTCTCCGTTCAACATTTCTTCACGAAAGATGCTGAATCTATTCATGCATTATCATACTACTGTTATTGCTATATAAAACCCACTAACTGGAATCTGAAACTATCCACGTCAGTACTACCTTTTCTAGTATTATCTGTTCAAATATTATTTAGTATACTTCCTTGAGTGAGCTGAGTCGGTGTGCTGATCAAAGAGGTTTTTTACTAAACATTCATCTAAATCAAGAGTGTGTTTGCATTTGAGTAATCCTTTGCAGCCAAACTTTCTTAAGTGTATTTATTGCTATAACTAGAAAGCCTCCTACATCATACTTAACTGCAGATAAATGTTAGCTGTCTGCAGTCCAAAACAAAATGTATCTTTTACTAAGGATCTTAGCCTCACAAAAAAAAATAAAAAATAAAATAAACAGAGAATGAGGTGATATCTGGCAAAAGGCACACAAATACAAAGTTTTTCTATTTGCTTAATTAGTAATTGTTACAGTGAAAATAATATGCTTCTCATTGCATGATTTTAATGAAACATTGATTAACAATTATTATCCTCATTAACTCTATAATTTAGAAGGATGTCAAGATAAAAGAGGAACTGGTTGGTTCGTACCTACCCTTCCAAGTAGCCTGCCAAAAATTAGATATTAAATTGTTCTTTCAGCTAGCTGCTTTCTAAAACCTAGCAGTAAAATTAGCTGTGTAGATGCCTCACAAAATATAAGTAACTTAATACCTGTCAAGCCATATTAAACTACTTTAATTAAATTAACAGTTTTGTCCACTGCTCTGTGGTTAATTATAAATGAAATCTGTAATCTTATCTATATTAAAGTACTTTTCTGCCTACATGTGCAAGACCACCAGGAATGGATTTGAGATTCAAAAAAAAAAAGTTTGATTTTTCAAACTCCTGCCACCAAAGAAAAATCTCTTCGGAAACAATATTACAAGAAAACAAACAACAAAACCTGACCTGTATGACAAATTCTAGATGTCCCTGCTTGAGCTATAGGATTGGTCCAAGTGACTTCCAGAGGTTCCTTCTAATAATTTTTTTGATTCTGTGATTATTGTAACTTATTCTTACCTTTTAAAAAGGCATTGGATATTCTGTATTAGATAGTCCATATCTGGTGAATGAGATACATCTTTACAGAATATTCACCCATTTCAGGTGTCCATTTGGAGTATCGTATCCTCTGAGGATGACCATACACCCCCTTTTCTTTGAAAGAATTCCAGAAATGAAAGCTTTGCATATTAAAATACTATGTTGTGATATTTGCTACTTTAAGTGTTCGCAAGTTTCAATTGGATTGGAATGAACTGGTAATTTTACTGACCTTGTTAAAATGCTGTAAGATTACTGTTTTAGATTTTAATCAAAAACTACTGAAACCCTATGTCTCGACTAGAATTAAGCAAGTGTCACCTTAAAAAGACATCTTAAGAGTTAATACCAGTTTCTAGAATTAGAAGTGTAAACTCAAAAATTAGGCAGGAGGATGTACATCTACTAGTACTACTGAGAAGGTGTTTCAACATTTATAATAATTCGTGCTCTCTTGCCATCCTACAGAGAATCCAAATCTTAAACTTGTTGGCTCACAGTTTTCCCAATAAAACTCTTCCCATTTGGTTTACTGTTTCTAAAAATTTGCCTTTCAGAATTCCATAATATTAAATTTTGGGAGGGTTTGCTTAAAAAAGCACCACGAAATACATTTCAGGTTCCTTTCATAGTAGTGGAGAAAACTGAGTCCTGCTCTTGAGTTCTACATAAATAATAGATATCTGGCAGAATAAAAGCTGGAAACGACTACAAATAATATTAAACCTGGTGGATTTTGTGAAAAAAATAGCATTGAAACCATGCAGTCAAGGCAACTGAGCCCTCAGACAAAAAAAAACAAAGAGGAAAGAAATGGAGTTAGTTATATGTCCAGTCCTGTCTTGCCTTCTACAGACAGCTCAGCTAAAATTCTGTTTGCAACCTGAACATTAAGAAACAGGAAGGGTTTTCTCATAAAAGCTGTATGTGGGAGATGCTTGGAAAAAGCTGACAGTGATTTTCTATCAAAAAGAAGAAAAGAAGCTGTAACTAATTCCCCAAAATGTCACCATGTAAATTGAGATTCCTTGTTTTATGAGATGACTCAAGATAGCCTCTGTGCATGCACTGGACAGTAGTGCAGGATAATAACCGCAAGGTCCCAGTGGCTTCAGGTTGGACAGGACCATACACAAACCAGTATCATGCCTAACAGAATGCAATATATATTTACTACGTGCCTTTATGTCTGGGTCTGGCTTTTCTGGTCAGGCTTGCCAATGTGAATAAAGTAACTGAAATTCTGGTTTCAGTTACATTCTGGCATATGGATATTTAAAACTGTCCATATTTTTAACAGTTAGTTTTGTTTTTAATCCCTAGATTTCGATGCACTTTGAATTTAATTTTACTGAATCTGATTTCATCCATGACATTGTATCTTCTTGCTATGGAAATTAAGTTTAATAATAAAAGCTTAAACAAGAGAAATCCCTTCCCTATAGCTTCCTGAGCATGTTTTATTTACCTGCTTATTGGTCACAAAGGATCCTGTACGTACTGGTTACAAGGCAAAAATACTTCAGATAAAGATACACTTGTACAGTTGGCTGTGAAAAAAAATCACTTAAAATGTCTGAGCCATTTGATTTTAATGACTTGACAATTTCACCAGTCAGTCTATTGACTTGGTTTAACAATTTTAACTTGTTTTAGCTATTGTTAAGAATTATTAAATGTGAAAAAAATTAAATGAAATGTATAGAAAATAGCAAAATTTTAAGCAACCATATAATGTGTATTAAACCTGTAACATTTCACAGTTTTGATGTGTTAATAATAGCTTTGTATTAATGACAACTGAAATGGCCAATTGTAACTTGAATGGAAAATCTTCATCATGCAGAATCCAAAGTACTTGTGACCTAACTTCATTACATCCAGTGTAATAATTTTCAGATCATTTGCAAAACACCACGAGGTCTGTACCTAGTTTTTGCACTGATAGATGAAAACAAAACACATACAGAGGCTTCTTTTCATCTTTAATCTGTAAGCCAAGAAATAACAAGTTAATTCCTGAGCAGAAAGAAGGTAACCGGTGCTACTTTGTTTCAGCAAACATTATTTCCCCTTTGAGCAAGAGGGAAATTAAGGGAAAGCAGAAGAGATTATGGAATAAATTGCAGTCTCACAAATAGGCTTATTTCTCTGGATAAGATCACTCTTCTTAAAAATGAAGGGCCCTACATGCACCAGCAGGCTCTGCAGCCTCCTAGGTGATTGCTGCCTATGTTCAAGCCCACGTGTACATGGTGCAGGTGTGTAACCTGGGATTACTGATGTGGGAACAGGGAAGGGACAAAAAGCTGCAATACATCTCCTGAGAGCCTCTACGTATTGGTTTGGGAACTTCATTTAAGCTCAAGCCCTTGCTTCTTGGCTGAGCTACATTGTGTGGATGTTTGTGCATCATGTTGTACTTTGTGGATCCAGACTCTCACTCAGACACTTCCTGGCCTGACCTCAGAGCTGCCTTGTCAATGTGGACTTGGTGGGTTGACATGTGAAGTTGACACAAGCACTGCATGTACCAAGAGGTCTCAATATGTCCAACTTTTTTAACCTTGTCTTTTCCACACATTAGTATTTGTATTGAAGAAATAATAATAAATAAATAACACTCTACTTCCTTAAAAAGCACCGAGTACACTGCTACTGCTGAACTGACAGTAATTCTACAAAACAGTAAGATCGGAAGTAGAAAAGCTTTCTCCATGTGGATAAGTACCTTCGCCCTGGCTAATTCATCAGTTACATACTTCCACAGTGGCCCAGCAGTGCTGGTACTCCTTGAAACTCTCTATACGGACAAATACTGCAAACTTTCATTTTACTTTCATTTTATGAAAATAATTATATGTGATGTTGTTTCTGTTGTTCTGAATGACAGTATTAAGATTTCTAAGAGGTTCTTTGGAAGTGGAGGAAAACACAGAGTTAAATGGAAAACTCTACTATGGTGGAGACTTCTCACCCCCCCCTTAAGATATTTATAAACACTTGTAAGAGCCCTCTGAGTCTCATCTTCTTTAGACTGAAAGCTAACTCTCTCAGTCTTTCCTCCAATCCTTAATCATGTTTGTGGTTTTTCATTAAGTCTCTGTCTTGTACTGGGGAGTCCAGAATTGGACACTGCAGTCCGCATGTCTCACCAGTGCTAAGAGGAAGGACCACCTCACTCTACTTCCTAAAAATACTCTGCTTAATGTAGCCCAGGCTATCGTTGGCTTTTGGTTTTTTTTTTACAGCTGCATTCCAGCTGGTCAGTGCCCTTCATGTACTGGTGCCTGAAGTTATTCTTCTGCCAGAACCAGGACTTCATATTTCCCTTTGTTGGACTTAATGTGATTCCTGTCAGTTCAACTCTCCAGCCTGTCGAGGTCCCTCTGAATGGCAGTACAACCATTTTGTGTATGAGCCACTCCCTACTTTGTACTGTCTACAGACTTGCTGAGGTTGCACCTTGTCCCATCATCCAAGTGACTAATGAAGATGTTGGCCCCTGTTGAATAGTATTGAATCCTGGGGTACACCCCTTTTGACTGGATTTCATACTACTTCTCATAACGCTTTGAGACCGGCAGTTCATACAGTCCACTGTCCATTATCTAAGCTGTATGTACTTCATGCATTTATCTATGAGGTTGTTAAGGGAAACAGTGTCAAAAGACTTCCTGTTGAAGTCAAGACAAATTAACATCATCACTTTTCCTTCATCCACCAAGTCTGTCATCTCATCATAGACAGTTATTAGGTTGATCAGGCATGATTTCCCCTTTCACCCATGCTTGCCACTCAGAGTAACCTTCCTGTCCTTACTGTGCTTCAAAATAGTTTCCAGGAGGACTTGCTCCATCACTTTCCCTGAGACAAAGGTGAGTCTGACACCTTGCAGTTTCCCAGATCCTCCTTCTTGGCCTTCCTGAAGATAGAAGTGACACTTCTTTTGTCAGGAAAGAAAGAACCTCAGGAACTTCTTCCAGTTTGCATGACCATTTCGTGGAAATCAAGGATAGCCTTGCAATGACATCCACCAGTCCCTTCAATACTCACGGGTGCATCCTATCAGGTTATAAGGACTTGTGCATGTCCAGTTTGTTTAAATGTTTCCTAACCTGATCCTTCTCCAAGGACAAGTCATCCTTCCTCTGCCTCCTGCAGAGGCCTGCAATTACTGACGGGTGGTCTTATGAGTAAGGACTGAGGTAAAGAAGGCAATGAGAACCTTGGTCATTTCCATGCCTTTTGTCAACAAGTCCCCTGTCCCAGCAGGGAGAGCAGACCCACATTCTGTAGCAAGTCCATGTTGTCTTTAGTCTTTCTTTTGCTGCTGATGTTACTGTAGAAGCTCTTGTTGTCCTTCATATACGTCACCAGATTCAACTCCAAGTGGGCTTTGGCTTTTCTAACTGTGTTTCTACATGCTTGAACACTGTCTCTGTATTCCTTCCAGGTCACCTGTCCTTGCTTCTACCTCCTCTACATTTCCCTTTTCAATTAAGAATTTTATCAGGTATCTATCTTAGTCCCCCAAAGATAGAGATTTCTGTCTTGATTCTGATACAACTCCATAAATTAATGTAAAAAGGACAACGCATTCATACAATGCTTTACCACCTCTTGAAAGAATGACTAATTTTTTGTATACAACTTTAAACGTAAAGATGAGTATATATTAGAATAGAATAGAATCATTAAGGTTGGAAGAGACCTCAAGGATCATCCAGTCCAACCGACCCCCCCCCTCCCTATTACCCACTAAACTATGTCCTTCAGTACTGCATCTAACCTTTCCTTAAATACCCGCAGGGACGGTGACTCCACCACCTCCCTGGGCAACCCGTTCCAATGCCCGACCACCCTTTCAGAGAAGAAATTTCTCCTAATCTCCAACCTGAAAGTTTCATTCAGTTTATTCATTTATTCTTCTTAGCTCTTTTATTAAACTACTATTTACTTACTCTTGAGTTGTTCAGAGCGCACAAGAATAGCTAATAGAAATCTCAAAACTGCTCTTGGCATCTTCATATCAAAATGGATGGTTGCCAGCACAGTAATAGAGTTTAACATTTCTCTTCACAAACATGCTGCCACTGAAACTAATGAAAATGTTGAAACTAAGTACCCTCACTAATCTTTAAAATTTTCTTAGGCAAGCCACATTTTCTTAAATAATTTAAAGAAGAAAAAGATCAGTATAAGGAAACTCATTCTGACTCTTTAAATCAAGCTGATTAAAACCCTAACTGAAAGAGATGAAAAAATACTTTTGAGGTATTCTGTATCTTTGGCTCTTCTCTACCATTTCTGTCTTGATGTTTGAGAATGAGAGCTGAACTGATAATATTCTAGGGAAAAATAGTTAATAAACAAAATGATTAATGTATTAATCTATAAAGAGAGAAGCTGGCCTCAATGCAGTCTCTAATGTTTCCATTGGGGCATCTTGTAAGGTAGACATAGGAAGTTGCTGTACAGTTCCCTTTTATGTCTGGCACTGGTTCTGTCATCACTGCAAATAGCAACATATATGTGTGTTTATGTATATGTTTCTAATACTTATCTTTGTTGTACATGTGTATCTATCTATCTACACGAATATCTTCCTAAATCTGTCTTGCCTGGATTAAATAGTCTCTTTCTTCAAAACAAAACCAACAGTAACACCACACAGAATGTGGTTTTCTCCTCAGTAAAAATGGCATTTTGCATAAAGAACATTTTATGGACGAATTAAGTCATGACACTAAAGGAAGCAAGTATTTTGGCACCATTACTTTCTCTACCTGGTGCTATTGGATATTTTCATAAAATAGAGTTTCCTATTCTTCTACTGCATCTAATTACTATTGTGTCTAAGATCAATAGCACTATTATAGTGTATAAAGAACAAGGTCTGAGGAAAGGAACTGCCATGTGTCTCAACCTAGGTCCTAGTCCCCTTGATAGAGACAAGGGAACACAAATGTTCCAAAGAGGCAGACAAAGCACAGATGAAAATTACATGAAATCATATTTGTTGTGCTAGAGGAGTTTACAACTGTATCAAAATTAGAATATATGCAGGAAACAATGGGATATATATAATAGAAAATAATCTTATATTTCATACATACTTCTCACCCATGGGGTTGCTCATACAAAGATCCCTTCACGCTGCTGGTTACTATAGTGACAAAGGCAGCCCAAGAGCCTACTTAGGACAGAAGTGATGTACTGTCTAGCCCATTACTCAAGGTAGTGGGATACTATCAGATAAAACCATTCGTTCGAGAAACCTGTGATTGAAGACACCCTTTACAGCTTAGAGGTACAAAAGATCGGTTTTTTTTTTTTAAGGAAGGAAAGACTGAGTGGATATATTTCAGATAATAATGAGGAGACTTATCTATGCATTTTAATTTTGGCTTTTGATACTTCCAAATTCTTTCACAAATATCATCACTATGGAGAAATTCATCACTTTGAAGCAGGCTTACCTGAGGCAAATAAAATGAAGTTATGTTTTACAATTTATATTTTCAGAAAGCAAATGTGAAAAGCATTTTCAGGACATTTGTGTGTGCCAGACTGACACAAAGAGTTTACAAAGAGAAAGATGAACAACCTTCCATAAAGACCTATTCAAAAAATCTAAAACCCAAAGGGCTTACAAATTTGAGCTCTAAGTGGAAAGAAGTGGGAAGAAGAAGAAGAGACACAGAACAACTTACACACAATAAGGACTGCCAGACTGCTCCAGCTAACCTCTGTGTGTATAGAATTTATGAACTGGGGAATTACCCAAGAATTTATGAAGTTCTGTCAGGACTAGACAGCTAATAAGGACGTAAGCACATAGCTATGGAATAAGCAGGAGGTGTGAGGATCTAAGTTTTAAACTAAATTTGAATTTGCATTTAGATGGAGTATATACAAGCAACAATTATGAAATAGGGAAAATCACCTTCTCCTGTTTTATAGAGGTGCTCTAAGGAAGAATACGTAGAGGTTCTGAGGCTCCTGTGTTGTGTTGGTACACAACTGGAGTACACAGGTTAGCTAGACATATTTTTTAATATATGAGATAATACTACACTTGAAAATTAATTTCCTAGAGATTGGCACAGAGATGCATTTAAGAAACTTCTTTTTCAGCTCTTGATAAACATCACTATATAGTAAGCAGTGGCAGATGGAGATCCCAAACACAGTACTGATATATCCCAAAAGCATTGAAACAGAACACTTGGAGAAAAAGAAATATGAAATTAGCATTTTCAATATTTTTTTCTGCAACATCACACTGTATTTATTCCATGAGCACCTAGCATGACAATACAAACAGGATTCAAGTGCTAAGAAATATTCTTCCTGTAAACTAGTCTAAGGCAGTTTCTCTGCCTGTGCTAGCAATTGTGTTAATGATATGGTAACAGCTTTAGAATAATACCCCTTCACCCTCAGAAAAACACAGTCTTGTATAAACAGAAGAGAAAGAATCTCAAAGTTCTTCCTTAGCCAGTTGTAAGCAAGAGACAAGACACTTAACACAATTGTCTTGTGTGTAGTGGACACATTATTCTGTCATTGATAACAGCATCACTTAACAAGAACAGCAGCAGCCCAAGCAGCACGCCTTGCCATAAACCAAGCCTTTCCATCAGCTACTACACATCAAAAATCATATTAAGGCTACTGATGATCTAAATTCAGTAAAATATACATCTATTTGAATTAATTAGTGTGATCAGTAATGAGATTCTTCGACAGGAGGAACACATGTTGGTTGAAATAATCAAGTTGTATTCATTGACCTTAGCTCTAATAGCAAAGACATAATTGTCAAGATCATGGATTCTGTGGGACATAAGCACAGCACAGTGCAATCATATTTGCACTGACTGTAACCATACAGTTACCTGTCTAGTCACCGAGTCATTATTTTTAGAACTAGACAGGTACAAAAATCTCGCTGGCAAATATTTTACTGATTATTTACACAACACAGAAAACAACAGAAAAATAAAATTTAACTCTTCAGCTTTTCAAAGGACTTCACCTTCTGTTCTGCTTCCTGTAAAAAATGTTAGTTACATATTTCGCCCCCAGTTTCTTCCCCCTCATACTGGCTTTATGTCAGAATAATTTCACAGTCCTTGAGTTACTTCTGACATACAGAAACTGCACCTATGTAAGACAGTAAAATTCAGTTGTCTTTTATTGCTTGTAAATAATTCATAATATTTTTAAGGCAATATAGAGCATAAGACAGTTCTTTAGGAGATCTCAGTTACCTGGGTAATACCTAGCGAGGCCAGTTGCACTACCGAAAACCTGCCATAATAAAGTGGGGTCTTCTTCTCTGTTCCGCTTGAACACATCATCCAACGCTGCGGTCCAGTTGAGTTCATTTAACACTATCGTTGCTGTCAAAGACAAAACATATGCGGTATTACAAAGTTTCATCCTAAGACAAGCAGCAATAACTACAAAACCAAACTGAACTGTTGGAGAAAGTAATAACATTTCATTTAACTAATTCACCAAGTAAATGTAGAGAAATACACTCCTCTTCCTTGGGAATTTTTTTTTAAGTTCTTCCTGTTCTCTTCTTCCCATGCCATTATTTGTATGCAATGACTGTTGGCTTATTTGCATAGCCAATACTTTCTACAAATACTGTTTCTGAAATGTCACTCTAGTTGCACTTCCTAGTTATAGAAAGACAAATGTAAACATATAAAGTTGTTACTGCAATATGAACAACCAGAATGACATCAACAAAAGTAGGTATGTACCTGTTAAAAAGATAACAAAAATGTCCCTTTCCAACTGGATCCTGTAAAAGGATTATATGCAAAAAAGATGATGATGAATTATTTGAAATCTAATATTAAGGTGGGACTGCATGCACAGTAGTACTCATTGTCACACGCTAACAAGATCTTTATGTTCATAGATGTGATCACTTGCAGAAGGATCAGCAATATGAACATTAATATTTATGAGTTGGGTCAGTTCCACAATGAACTTAAAATACAAGGAAATTAACTTTCCAGCTAACACACTATATGGCCAGTTATATAGAAAGTTACATACACAAAGTTGTCCTGTACCAATGCTTGTTTTAATCAATCAAATACGTTATTATAACCAATCAAATAAACAATACATTGACATGTTCTATGCCTTTTTTAAAAAAAAGGTATTTTCCTGGTTTCTTGCTAGGATAGAGTTAATTTTCACAAGAAAATGGGAAAGGACACAGCCAGACAGGTGACTCAAACTAGCCAAAGGGCTATTCCATATCATAAGATGTCATGCTCAGCAGGTATCGGGGGCTGGCCAGGTAGGAGAAGCAGCTGCTCAATGATGGGCTGGGCGTCCAGTTGGGTGAGCAAATTGCATGTGTGTATCACCTGCTTTATACATTCTAAGTACTGTCGTTATTTCCCTCTCCCTTTGCTGTCCTAGTAAACTGTCCTTATCCCAACCCCCAAGTTTTACCTTTTGATTCTCCTCCCCATCCCACCAGGGGAAGAGTAAGCAGTCATGTGGTACTTAGTTGCCAGCTGGGGTGAAACCATGACAGATATGTTGGGAAACTTATGCTAAAATTGACGAACACCGCTACAGTAATAGTCAGTTGACTATAGTCAATAATCAATGAAATTTTATTGTGATACAGAATACCTTACAATATATAATATCATATGACATAAGTGATGATAAACCATGCTTTTCACCCTATTTAATGAGCTGTAAATATCTCATTATTTTCCCCCTGAAAATCTTAATAATGTTAGGCAATAGCAAATATTCAGTTAATTAGAAAAAGCAAGGGCTTTTTGATGATTTGGTTACTAATAATTTCTTTCATGTTGCGTAACGGCATTGTAAGCAATGTTTCTAAAACCGAAATACCTAGATGAGCAAAACAAGAGTGGAAAGGAAACTAGAGGGAAAAAAACATTTGAAAACAGCTAAAGGTATAAATCTTATGAAAGTTAACACTGTAACACAGATCCTGCTTCTGCTGTCGTATTGCACGAAGAAAAGAAAATTCAACTTCTTTCTTGCCAATGGGCAAGTCAAGCTGAAATAAAAACAGTTCACGTTTAAGGCATCTGAGTGGCACACCAGCACACAATTTGGTATGTAGGTCTACATTCTAGCCCTCTGCTACCATGAAAAAAAGAAACAATAAAATAAGTAGAGGTTGAAAGTTAACATTTGACAGCCCACTTCCAGTGAGGTTGTTAACAGGTACTAGAAAAATGAGATCACAACATTAAATTTTATAGGCTTGTTTTTAAAGGTTAAGGAGAAAATTGCTACAGAATGTGTTTTGCAGATATGTTTACCTGTTTATTTCAAACTAATTTTAAGATATTACTCTCTCAAGACATAGCTTTTTATAGAAATATCAAATTAAATTTCCAACTCTTGAGATTCCCTGTAAGCAATAAGTTTGTACTATATACCTGTCAAGTAAATGATCATAAAAACATATATATTTACTTAAGAAACAAAAATAATTCCCTGAGGCACAATGAGAAGTTAATTATGATTTTAAAATGGTTACTGTTCAATTATCTCTTTTAGATCATTTGATCTACTGTGTAATTAAGCATTATGCACAGACTTTCTAAACTTGACTGTTTCAGATCTGACTTCGAGAAGTCATTAGAAGCTTTGTTCTTTACTTATTCAGACAAGAATTTCCTTATTTTTTCATGTTACCATTTCCTCATCTTAAGTAGAGAGTACTTGGCCCAATGGAAGCCTATGCCAATGACTCCTGGTGGTATTTAGGGCGCTGAAGCTTAGGACACTCACTTCAGGCACATGGCAGACAATAATTCTTATCTTTTTGCCAGCTGACAAAGCATTTAGGTTTCAGGGTCCACTATGAATTCCCAAGCCCATAACAACATAAAGCAATATATTTATTTGGCCTTGTGATCTTACTTAAAACTGCTGCAGCCTCTACCCTCAAATCTATCAGTGACCTTACCACCCTGGTCAGACCATTGACATCCCTATTCACCAAAATACTTAATCAGGAAAAATATATTTTTAAGTTAACCATGCTCATAAATGCTTTTTGACATCAGTGGCTATGCATCCCATGAAAAAATACTCTTCACATATGAAATGCGACACTATTTCTAAAGAGAGGATTTCCTTCAGACAGTAAGCTTACTGGCAAATTATGTTCAGTAAAGGTACATAAACATATTGCACTGCATTTACAAATAGTGTTGCAAAGATTGTCTGTCTAATATCATCCAAAAATTTGTTGCAAAGAGTTATACATATATTTGAACCTATACATTTACACACACACCGCTGCAAATACACTTTCATATATATGTAAATATTTGTTAATACATGCACATAGGAAAAAGATGAACCCAGGAAGCGATCTACAAATAGTAAAATAACTAAGTATTAAAGTACTGAATGGATATATTGGAACTGATAATTTCAAAAACTCATTAGACTTGTTGAGATTAGGCGATAAAGCAAGAAATATAGCTTGCTATATCTTATTCGTAATATTTGTGGAGAAGTGATGCTTTACAGTCAGAATCAAGAGTTTTATGATCTTATGTATGACCCACTTCACCTTTCCTCGTCCTCCTCCTCTACAACTTGCTCCCAAAGACAAACGCAACACCTTAAAAAAAATCCCAGGACTTGCAGCAAAGGAAAAAAAAAACAATAAAACCAACACAAAACACATGAAGTTGGAATTAAAAAAAAAATAACGTGGGATTCAAGATGAACAAAAAGAGCAGAGCATCCAAACAGAAGAAAAAATGAAAAAAATCTGGAAAAAAAAGCTTTTAACTCTATGTAATATATCTCAGGTACTAAAAAACATATGTTCCTGCACTAAAAAAAATTGATAGTTAAGTACCAAAGTCTCATTTCAGAATTAAATTTTAACAACACATATGTAACTTCGGCATATATAATTTTCCCCTTAATTCACTGTCTCATTATGATAAGGATTTGTGTTTGGAATAGACACACAGAGGTGTTTTGGTGGGATTGATATGCAAATAGCTGATTGTACAGTTATTAAAACAATTATTTCTGGAGCAGTTTGCTATTTGTAATTCAAACTTTCTCCTTTCACTCATGTTTTTTTCATTGGTTGTTTTTGTTTTCAGTCTACAAGTACACGTGATACAGAAGGCACCCACATTTGTGTTGATTAATCCAGTAATCGGTAAATAAGAAAAAAGATGCTGGGAATTTTAGCTTTAATAATTTATTTCCGTAAGTGTTTTTCCACAACTCATATTACTCTTCTGCTTCTGCTAAAGAATATACCCTGGATTTCAAAAGGCAAGCTGTAAATCAAGCCCTCTACATTTTTATTTTTTTTTTAAAGTGATATCTCTGGTAATAGGCAATTTCAAACCAATACCATTAGATTCTGGTTTAAAGCCTACAGCAATGGATTTGAAACTTGTGAACCAAAGAAAAGCAACCAAAACCACTCATAAACAGCCATAAAACTATTCCTTCAAATGGCTTCTACTAAAATACCATGATTCTCAATCTGCACGTAAAAATCAATGCAGTGCTACTTTCACTAGCTCATAGTAGAGAACATGGCACCTGTCAGAATACTCTAATTTGAGAGAGATGGTTTTATATTGACTTCATGAATATTTTGAGAATTTCATTTATTTTTCTGTTATTAAAAGAAAATGCATTTTACTACAATAAAATATTTAGAGGTGTTACAGCCACACCTATTGCGATGCTGTATATCCTAGAAAATCTTGCCTTTCCTTTTGAGTTAACTTCCATGCAGGAAAGGGCTTTGTGACTGATAATTGACAGAAAATCTAGTCGGAGACAACTCTCCAATAAGCTTATTTCCAATTCAACTAAAAGAAGTCTTTGAAGATTACTACTTCAAAGTGCTTCAACTGCTATCTTTCATTTGATATGTGCAAGATGAAAAAAATAAAATTTATCATCACACAATAGGAAACATCATTCTTTCCGGCTAATTCCACTGAACTCCATCCATCTTTTCCTTTTCTCCCTCCTCTTTACGATATGAGGTTTAGGGGCCTTGACAAGGAATGGATTCAATTTTCCTGTGCAAACTCAATCAATAAAAAATAGAGAGCACTACTGTGCTCTCTTTACAAAAAAAACCCCAAACCCCTGGAATACACTTCTGATGATTTATTCAATGTATAGGCCCTGGCCTGCATACAAGGCAGAGTACCATTTTATTTGAAAAGCCTGAGAGCTATTTACTATGTCTGAAAATATGTCAGCTGCTGTTCCCTGATGTGGCAGCTACACATATGCTGGGTAGAACAGAAGGGAGCTCCTCGGCAGTCCATTAATCTTCTTTTAGTGTGTAGGATGTATTACACTTCCATATCCTGTTTAATGAAGTTGACTCATTGATTTCTTTAAAGATAACACTGACTTGTTATTGCTATGAATGAAATATATATTTGCAAGCAAATATCATGGTATTTAAAAGTGGGCACAGAGGAACAATACATAGCAAGTGTATATATGTGTGCAGACACAGACACTTCCATTTGTAGCTGTGCCAACTGGATATTATAGGAAGTCTACTGAAGTTATACACTTTATGATTTATGTGTTTCACTAATGTTTTTAAGATTAGATTCTTTCCAATTTATGTTAAATTACATAGAATGTTACATACTCTGAACTTTAGTTGGAAAGTTGTATGTCTCTTTCATTTTACATTGGATTAAGAAGGAATGATCTTTTTGACTTTAAGGTATTTTTAATTAGATTTTTGCACTGTTTTTTTATACATGTGTCTGTGTGTGTGTATACACACACACACACATATTTTCTCCATAATGCCCAAATATAGTAATTCAAATAACTATTCTGATATTAACTTGAACTTCAACCCTTCAAATTTAGACGCATGTTTTAAGCCATCTACTTCTCCCGTGCAAAGTTCAGCATGAGCAAAAGGCCAGAGCAAAAAAAGATTATAGTGATTCCAAACTGAACACTGTCTCCAAGGTAACTGCTCCTCGGACTGGAGTCAGAAATCTGAATTCAGATACTTAGGCTTTCCATAGAAAACTGCAGGAAAGTGTCCAACTCAATACAGTCATCCAAAAAAACTTCACAGCTGATTAGGAATCAGTTAGAAGAGCATAACGGAAAAATTCTGAGAACTGGGGAGTGTTTTATCCAACCTCTCTACAGAGGTTAAGAAAATATATCAGAGCTCCAAAGGATGCACTTCCATCCACTTACACTGCTTAGAGCACACTGTGAGATACAGGCACAGATCATGGGAGTGTGTGTCTACACTGCATGATTTAAATGTAGTTTGCACACATACTCCAGAATACCGAGTTTATCAGATAAATAGTTTGCAATAACTTGTATTTAGTTTTGAAAGCATCCCCTAGCTGATTTGTTGTGTGTAGGTTTACTATATTAGGAATTACATACTTTGAAAGGTAAAAAATTACAACTGGGAAAAACATTACAGAATGAATATTGTTTCATTAATTTTTATCAACTTTGTTCATTTTTATCAAAACACAGATTCATGAATGAAAGGGAAATATTATTTTCATTCAAAGCACAGGAGAAAAAAAAAGTCTTAAAATTTAAGATACAATAGTTATATAATGGTATTTCCAATTGGATAGGTCATTGTTTTAAGTGATGCTTTGCTGGATCTTATATACGTAAATCAGTTACAAAATCTCACTCTGAAAGTAGCATTTGTACTTCCTATCATAACAGAACTTAAAATTACTGGATAATGAGAACTGTTTGGGTAATATGTATTCAATGGTGCATAAAAAGTGAAGTATTAAAATACAATTTTTAGTACATGGAACAATAACAAAATCAAATAATTTCAACATCTAAGATTGCTGAAAGAAAATTTTATAGAGCAGATACTTTACACTCTTAATTAAAAGCATAAATGATGAACTGTCATGTACTTTTTTCTTTAAATGAACAACTTCTGTACTCCCCATTAGATATCTGACATTCTGTCCCAGACACTTCTATAAATAATTCTCTGAAGAAGTCAGTGAAGTCTAGCATACTGTTGTGTCTGTGTCAAATCAAGTAAATTAATTGGCAGTGCCATACGCTGTCTGCTGACTGGCTTCGCAGCCACATGCTGATAGCTAGAGAAGTGCAGTAGAAGCTCATTAAAAGAAGAAACGCCCAGGAGAAGGAAATGAGAATAAAAATATCAAGAAGAGAAGATGGAATTAAGCTTCTGTAACAGCTCAACAAAAAAGGAGTTAATACAATGCAGTGTCATAGACTCTTCAGTACACACTCATAATTTTTCAGTGAGTTATTTATCTCTATAAAACACAAAAGACACACATACCATATACCGCAACCTATTGCCGGTAACAGCATTTGTGCATCTTACAGGTTGGGAAGGATGAATGTCGGTTTTTTTGCATTGCTTCCTGTAACATCAAAATATACCAGCATCTATTCTAGAGTTGAAGTATTATTTTTAAATGTGTATGTTGTATTTTTATGGAAAGATCAGGGATTAAGTATCAACAAAACACCCACTTAGAAAGTAATAGTGACTATACTATACATATTAACTTCAGCCTTCCTTCACTTTGCTTTATCTTTTTGTTATCATTTCAAAGGATATCATAGTGACACTCAAATTAAACTAGCTATAGAGATTTGCTTGATCTTTAATGAAGACTTCTCTCTATAAAAAAAATTAATTAGGTGTTAACAAAACCAAACAAAATGAATCAAAAGACTGTCTGGAAATGCTGTTCTGGAATAATTTAATGAAGTTTGTCTTCAGTCTGCCAGTCCACCACTTAAATAACTTTCCTGTCAGTAGAGCACATTACAAAATCACTAAAACCTAAGCAGTAACTGGGTAAAGTGAGAAGGAAAAGAGGTAGAAACAGGCCGACTCATGCAAAAATGTTCTCCCTCCTACCTCATGCTTTCTGCAATTTTAAACTATTTTGTGAATTCCCATTATAAGTTATATTATCTGTAGTCTGAAAACTCAATTAGAAATGGATGCTATCACATTTTATTTTTTATGTAGATCACCTATTAAAAAGTTCTTGTATTTTTTCTTACAACATATATATTGGTCATCAGCAGCAATTCCTTCTGTCCTCTCCCCAGTCACAGTAAATTGGAAAGCACAAGTATCTCTAGCAAAAACAGAGCTAGGTTAATACAACAAGATAAAGATTGCCTGACACATTGTCTGGGATATTGTGTGTTTGTTTTTTCCATTATGCTGAAGAGATGAATTGCAAGTGGAAAAAGTGCTGAAAATGGCCTCTAAGATACCTGGTGAAGAACAGAACACTTGTCTTCTGAAAGGAGACAAAGAATTTGAATAATATAGACTAGAAAAATGAGGCAGAGTCAGAAAGCAACCCCAGTCCTGAAAAGGGTAGGTAGGCATAAGGATGTCATTGGCACAATAACAAATTGGCACAAACTACTTAAGAATAAATTACATCAGGCAATTAGGAGGTCTCTTTTAGAGTAGAAGGATTTAGAATGGCCTTCTGATAAGAGAAATGAGCAAGGAGCCCAGATCTTTTAAGACAGAGCTTGATCTGTTTAATGAAGGAGCAACACAGACTAATAAATTAAGAACTGGATTTGTCAAGCAAAAAACCCTGTTTTCTGCCCTATTCTGATATAGTGGAGGGTCTCCCTGCCCACGGCACTAGATGATCTTTAAGGTCTCTTCCAACCTTAACCATTCTATGAGTCTATGATATTACCCTTTGCAACAAACAAAGGAAAGGTCCTTTTAGAAGCTGAAATGTAATAACCAGAACCAAAGCAAAACTCAGTTTTATACAGCAGCACAAAAGTTAGTGCAGCACAAGAACTGGAAGGAAAACCACTTTTCTTATTCATTTATAAATGATTGTAAATAAACTATAAATAATTTCACTACACTAATATACATAGTACATACATATGTATGTTCTATACATACTATAAAATCTATATTTTAAATATGTTATTAACAATTATACGTTAGAAAATTATGTCGATATATGGTATAGATCACGTAAGGAAAACATACATATATATCAGACAATATTTTTTTCTGAGGTTTAGGGCATTCTAATAAATATTAAAATAATTCAGTGGATTTGGCTAATGGATTCTAATCTAATCCCCATATAAATGAAATATTAATGAATAGCAGGCTGTTTTAAACTATCTAAATGTATCTCTGGCAACAGAAATCCAAGACACACTGAGTGTGAGGGGAATACAGTGCAGAAGCAGGAAACGTGAGAAAAATGATGATGAGACAAGGTCTGTTTCATCACCTGAGCTGGTACAGATGTGACAGCTCCTGCTCCTTGACAATATTCTAACCATCTCATGGACAAGTCTTGCAGACTAAAAATAATAAAATTTCCACAACCTTTCTTTTTGTTGTTTTTGTTGGCAGTGCTTTTAGCCAAAGGCTGCACCAAAGAGGAAGAGTATTGATGTTTCCTAAAGTTCAGCTACCCAAGGAAGTTCACTCCAATAGATGAAACGTCTGTCCCACGTGGAACTGCATTATGCCTTCTCAGAAGCAGAACATAAAAATAAAATAGAAACTGTCCTTCTTTAGCCTGGCATCATCACAGGTATTGTACTTTGATTGTTAATTAAGCTTGGTTTGGTGGTGTTTTCCAGGTTATATAGAAGGAATATGAATAAAACTTCTCTCTCTTAAAGATCAAGAGGCTAGAGGGTAATAGAAAGATGAAAGTTCAAAACCTGCTGCCTGTACAGAGGTTTTGTCCTCGCTGTGAAGACATGTTGTATCTTGTTATAAACAAAGACTTTTCCTGTATCTTCAGAGGAAAAAAAATACATTATTTTTACTTCATCTATAGCATTCAATCTATGAGAAACATGAGACAAACTCCCAGTCCTGTGCTTCTGAGATGCCAAGCTGAACTCCACTCTTGGGGTGAACACTGGCATCCCTGAAGCTGGAGCTGATTTCATCCTTCATCTTCAGAACAGTGTAACCCTGCAGCATTCAGCTGCTTGCTCTGTACATAGTATTTTGTTAGTCTAATGCAATAAGCGGATCACAGAACTAGGAGCCAGGACTTATTTAGATTTTTTTAAGCGAATGAAAAGAACACCACTCTTACAAATCACTTCATAGAACTCACAGTGCCTTTGAAATACTAAAAGACTCAAATAGATCTTCTGGAACACAGCTTAATTAAGCTTCTTTGTAGTTTTTCTGTTTGCTTCCTACGTATTCTCTTAGGAGTCATCTGAATTTTCTGTATTCACGGCTTTATTCACCCAATGCAGCAGCTCTTTGAGTGTTCTACAAACAACATCCAAACAGAAACACATTTTTATAATCATGTGCTCGCTGAAGGTCTCTTTGTTTTTCATTTACTCTGTGATTATATAAAACCCCAGGAAGAGGCAGTAAAGTTGCAGAAAACAGCTGGAATTGGATGAACAAAATCTTATGGCTGGTTTAAGAAGACATCTTCTTAGTTTATATATATATTTAATCTAATAGTTTAAACTGTGCTAAATTTTAGCTACTTTAGCTTCCCAAATTATAATATGGGCCATAATCCTTTCTGAATCAGTAAATAATGCATAAACAGTAATTTTAAAATCAGAGAAGCTGCTTGATTTGAGATTTCTAAGGGCTTCTATACAGATCATTCCAAATAATAAGAGATTAAAGTATTAAGGAAATATAGACATGGGTACGACAACTGCTATGGAGTGAAAAAAATGCATCTGGAGCTGAAACGTTCAACAAGGTATTATAAAGACCTCTGAAGCCGTACAGTATTTTAAACAGCTACTTTCAACTACACTCAGGGAGTGAAGATACAGGGTACCACAATTCCTAGGATAAGGACAAGAATATGAAAAGATGAATCTGTATTTAAAATGAGGCTTTAAGGAATTGTATCACATAGTGAAAAACAACAGACTTCAACCCCACTCTTTCAGGCATTTCTACACCTATTTAACTTTCATATTTGATAAATGAAGGAAAGCAAAACTGAATGCCAGGAGTTTAGCACCAGGTAAATCCCATCATGCTCTGACAATCTGTATCCATTCAGATGCACTCCATGGATATAAGGATCCAAATCTGCAACAACCTATTTCAGCAATTGTTTCAAAAAAGAAAAAGGAAAGGCCTAGTGCTTGGGGTTTTTTCTATATAACTTGAAAAAAAAAAAAAAAAAAGAAGACTGTATGAAGCAACAGAAGACTTATCCTAAGTGAGAAACTCATTGCTTTGCTTTTCTAACAGCATACTGGTTTCAATGGCTTCACCTATATCAGCCAGCAGCATAGCGCAATGGAAGCAGGTCTGTGTATTGAAACAGTTGGTGCTAGCCATGTGACGTCCATATTATATGTCATCTGGAGGTCTTATTTTCTGCTACATCTAATCTGTGCTGTAGCCTGAATGCCCATTAACAATTGATGCAGGTCAGATGCACTGTGAGAGTTCACCTGCTGCTTTAGCGGCATCGGAAGGGAATCCAGCTGGCACATTCTGAGATGGCTCAGCAATGTCAAGTGCAGCAACTTGGACCAAACAATGTTTTATTCCAAAGGGCATTTCTGATCTGAGCTAAAATACTAATGTAGACAGAGCCAGTTTTCATGAAACAGTAATGAAGGGCCAAATAAATTAGATAGCTGAGAGTGAAAACAACTTGCCTTTCAGTGATAACGAAGATCACAGTCAATAGGCAACACTTAGCTTCATATAAAAATGGGTCATTCTGTCTTGAATAATGTCACCTCACAATTTTATTCACCCTAGTCATCTTCAGCAGCAGCTGTGTTTGGATTCAACTACAGCTATATCTTCTATTATAACAAAAAGGTGTGGACACTCAACTTTAACTTACAATGGGCCTGAGCATGACAAACCCCCAAAAAATACATATATTTATATACATATGAACAAACAGTACACATTCAGTAATACAGCTCCTAATCTAAAAAACAATTGCTTTCTTGGTACAGATATTCTGCAGACTAATCACCAGATTTCCACCTGTTGGAAGTGGACATATTTTCATTAAAGCCACTGATATGGTATTCCAGTGTATACCAACTGAAAATCTGACCTTGATTTTATAAATATTTATTTCACCTTTACAACATGTGACCCAAAACCAAAACTAAGAAATTATGGCACTTCAAGGATCCAATAATGCTCTATACAAGAGTTGCATTTTACTTTAATCAGCTCGTCTAAATGTTTTATGCATATAATAATGGTTCAGAAAATAAGACAACACCAGTAGTAAAGAAACCAGAGCTTGGACCCTGGCTTACATAAACTGATGTAACAACATTGAACGTGTTGATGTTATGAAAATTTGATGTACATGCTTTTAACTTTGATTCTAATACTGACTTACATGAAAATCTTTCACATATAATCCTACTAAGCATCTGCCTCAG
Source organism: Psophia crepitans (assembly GCA_013399095.1). Taxonomy (NCBI): domain Eukaryota; kingdom Metazoa; phylum Chordata; class Aves; order Gruiformes; family Psophiidae; genus Psophia; species Psophia crepitans. Next base: position 738,624 of record VWZZ01004209.1, on the reverse strand, counting down.
CTATAGAACAGGAATACATTATTTATTCTTAATGTCATTGTCAGATCTCAGTAACAAACTTTAAGTCTTTAACATCTTGAAGATCCTTTGAGTGATTTTTTGAAATACTGTGGCATTTTGGCACAAAAGCAGTTTTATGATGTAAATAGTTTCTGTGTTGTTTACAAGTCGACATCTGGCTACCACTTTGCAGTTGTAAACTCATGTCAGAAGAGTCATACGTAAACTAATTACTTCATGAATTTTTTCAAAGCAATCCAATAACCGGAACATTGACCGATGCTTGTAGAGCTGTAAAACAAAATTCACTTTTTCATGTCAATATATGTAGCAATTTTTTATTTCAGATCTTCAGGTTTCCAATCACTGGCACAATTTTAAAAAGATTGGTTTAGAGTCAGGAAATAAAAAATACTAAGTTTCAAAGAATTCTGCTTGTTTTAAGTGAGAAATATCTATTTTTTCAGAAACCAGAAAATTCCTTTGGTTATCTACAAGATAGAACCAAAAAACTGGCAAGGTACAAATATTATGGATGACAGACTCCTACAAACTTACTTCAGGGACAATATTTAAAGACATTGTAGGACTAACAAAGACAATCTTTTTCTTACAAAATGAGATTTCAGGTGTATGACCTAGTGAGTAATCATCAGGCATCTCTCCCCTGTCCCACTTTTCGACAGCTTATGCCATACCAAAGCATAAAATATTGTCAAAGGCATCCAGTTCATGCTTTGTGACAGCATACAACACAAGAAAAAAGAAGACAAGCTATCCATCATCTGCTCAGAAGATCATAACCCCAAAGGCAAGGGAATGGAAAAGAGAAGTGCTGTAGCTATGTAATTTGTCATGATTAATTAGTTATTTATTAATGTGCTATGCTTTCATTTTGCTAAGTGTGATCTAATCACATAAGCAGGAATCTTTCATGTCTCAAAAATTTTAAAATGAGAACTAAGACTTGACGTATTAAGACAAACATGAGCAGGGAATTGAAGGACAAGCCACACCAGCAGCAGAACATGAACAGAGACTATCGCAGAGCTCTGCCACACTTTTTCAATTACCTACTGTTCTCCTGGTTTCTGAAAAATAAAAACAACTGCTCAACATCCATCTATCTCTGACCTCTCATTCCCTGTTATTTGTGAACAGAGAGGTCAGATCAAATTAAGAAATAATTTGAAAATGGAAGGAAATTTTATTGACTATAAATGGAACAATTAAAGGAAAAGTGAAGGAAGAACCCACTTGCTGCAGAAATGGAGAGACATTCATGACACATTAGCTGAAAAGATATGTTCTGCTCAGGCATGTAGTAAGATAACAAAAAATGAAAAGCATTTTTTTGGAGAGTTCAATACTTGGAAGCAATGAATGAGTCATCTCAAGAAAGTAAGTCAAGAATAATGCTTGTGAGACAGGCGAAACTATTTCATGAAATTAGCTAAAAAAAGTACTGATTATTCAGAAGGGAAACAAGGAACAAAACAGCAACCCCATATGACCAACTATAGCAAAGGTACTTGCAGAGATGCACAAGGAAAGCTCTTTGACAAATTAGATATTTTGTGCGATTTTCTATCATCAAACATCAACATAAAAATTATTAAAAAGCCATATATACGTCATTTTTAGCTAAATACATTTTAAATATTCAATATCTTTTGGATTAAAAAGAAATAAAGGCAGACTCAGATGAAAAAAGCCACAGTTATGATGATGAAGAAAACAACAACAACAAAAACAAACAAACAAAAAAACAACCCACAACCACCACAAAATGAAATTTAAATTTCACTATTCCATATGGATCTATTGCTTGGGGAAAAAAGGAAAATCAGCAGTTACCCCTTTAGAGATATATATGCAAGCTTGCAGCAGACTGTCAGAATGATACATTGGTCGGATCACTATATAATGCCTTTAGCTCTTGCATGATACAAAGCACTATTCCCAAACAACTTATTAGTTTATAGACAGACAAGAAGACTTTATATAAACATAAATAATATAAACTCATTTTTAATATTTAATCTATTTTCAGAAAGAATGAATATCCTTTCTTCTGTATATTCCACATTTTATTATTGTTTCAGATCACTTCCATAACACAAAACTATCAATCATCTACCTATTTTCATGTCATTTCCACCAACATCTAGTGTTTTTCAGGACTAAAACACATGCAGTACCCATATGACTAATATCTGCATCAGATTCCTGAGCTAAAAATCAGGCAAAAAGTAAAGATGCAGCTGTTATACATAAACAAAACATGGATTACTGATATGTTGCATAAAAATGACTGATTTTTTTATTCAGGATTAAACTCTCACAAGTAGTCCTGTACTCCAATGAGCTGGGGAAGCTTTAACTGCTCAAGACAAAGATTAATTTTAGAAATAACAGATTTATAGGTTAGCTCTAGAATGTGTGGATTCAAATGGAAGAAGCAGTTTAAAATAATCATGATATCTTATGGGTATAAAATACATTTCAGTAATTTAAAAAAAAAAAGCTTGAATTTTAAAAACCAGATCCAGGAAAAAAATAAAAATTGATCTGCACAAGAAAACTGATCTGTGCTCCAGCATCGACCTGAGATTCACAGAGCAGGCAAAAAATACAACATTTGAACAGATACCAAATACCTCATTTCCTCACAATAATTGTATACATCACATACATAATTATGTAACTATGCAGTTATATAAGTGTATATATGCATATGTAGAGGTAAAAGCAATGAGTAATTAGTTCAATCTATGGTTAAGACAAAAACCCACAGTTCTTACACTGGAGTAGGAAGAAGCTGAGATGAACAGTTACTTAATTTTCCCTCAAGTTGCACGTTACTGCAGTGTTACTCTAGGCTTCCACTAGCCATTCAGGCTATTTATATTTTGCTATGATCTTGCTCCATCTGCCTAGAGCTGTCACTGTAGCCAGCAAGATGTTGTTAGGCTAAAAACCCTAAAGATAGACTGGAATATTTGTTTTCTCTGTGAAAAGGTTAAAAAAAACCAAACAAACAAACCAAACCAAACCAAAACAAACCAACAAAAAAACCAAAACAGGCCTTACCATTACATTTTTTAGAATTCCCTGAGTCTGAAATCAGGACATAATCCACCATTTCATCCACTGACTGTATTCACTGATTTAATTAACATTATATTACCCTAAATATTGCAAATTATGCACTCTTCAGTGGGATCTCCAAGTAAAAACTGAATCAGCAAATGCGGCGGCAATGCAGGCATACAAATTTACTGATGAGAACAGTCTCACTGATATTAATGCATATTTGTATGTTAGGTTGAAAGGTTTTTTTCTCTCCAGTGTGAACAGCAAAACTGAACACCAACACGATATTTGCACATATTACATTGTTAGATTTTTAATTATTCATTTTTATTTCTGCAAAGTATATCTGAAAAACAGAGCAAAGTTCTAATGCAGGAACTTCGGCTTGCTCCTCTTTAGACCACTACATCATGACAACGGTCACCTGCCTCATCGTTCAGTTCAGTGACTTCGAGATGACCTCAAGCACTGAAATTAAACACTGAAGTAATATTTCTGTCACTAGAAAGTTTAACTACCAGAATGCATGAAAAATGCTAATGGATCACTCATGAAAGATCATAAATCAAACAACTTATCTGAGCAAGTAACAAAGAAATGTCAGTGCTGTTACAATTCTAATCTTAAGAGATAAAACATGAATTTCAGCTCAGTGACAATCAGCCCCTCAATGAAAGTTCAAAAGCACTTACTGCATTGCCCTTTTTTTTCCTTTCGCATATCTCTATATGCACACGTTGATGATATTTGAAGTCCATACTAGTGTATAGAAGTCAAACCAACCTTCAGAGAAGTGAGCTTGAAACACCAGTAGTAAGTAAATTATGTATTAGTGTCATAAAGCGAAACTGATACGCATCTGAAAAAAGCTGTGTCGTTACAGCTATTACTCCAGAAACCCCAAACAAGAAATCCCCTCCACACACAAAGTCATGCTGTATCTGCTAACAGGAAATTTCTAGTCATCCTTACAACCTTTGGAGGGTGGCTAGGGGGATGGAGGAAAGACAAACTTTCATTTTAGTCCATATTGTCTTTTGACTCTAATAATGTGAAACATCTTCATTTTCTTCAACTCTCCTGAAATACAAGGCCTAGAAAGCTTTCTCATGTGTTTCTTACTCTCTATTCAGTACTATCAAAGAGTGTATTACTGTAAGACAAGAGACTTATTTATAAACAAGATGACTAAAACCGCTGTCTAGAAGAGATTTTTACTAAAAACCTCCATGCTTGCAAACACTGAAAACCCATCTGGACAAAGCTTTAAGCAACCTGCTTTAGTTGATTCTGCTTTGAGAAGGAGGTTGGACTAGATGGTCTCCATAGGTTCCTTCCAGCCTCATCCATGCTGCAATTCTGCAAGGCCAACATGCCACATAGGTAGGGAAGACCTCAGTGTTGCGAAGGATCTGCCAAAGCTGTTAAATTAGAATTGTATACCAAACATTTATGTATAAACAAGGAGAGCACTGGACATACCGACATTTGATGGTATGTTGTGTTGGTTTATCAGCACTCACCCACTTGGAATTCTCCCTTTGTTGGACTTTATTAGTAGCAGAGCAAAGACATTTATCCCCCTCCCTGATCCTGTAGGCTTGTTATATCTGTCATTACTTAGGAGGAGGAAGAGGGAGAAAACAAGCTCAGCAGAAAGCCATATATGTGCAACTCCACATAAAAAAGAATAAGGCGAGGAGGGAAGATTGTAGAAAACCTGCTGCAAACGGAAAACGAACTCTACCACTCACAGACACAAAGACCACACTTTGAGTTTAATTCAGAACCTCTTGAACCCGGTGTCTGCGGCTTTCTGCAGCAACCACATAGCAAAGAAGGTCCAAGCCACTGAAAAGAGATGATGTAGAGGATATGAATTTGGATCTAGGCCTTCCAAACACACAAACAATATTCTTTAGAAGTCTGTACCAAAATATTTCCTTCACTTCACTAGGACCTTCCTGTGATTTGCAGTAACTTTCAAAAGCTATTAAAGAAAGGAAAAATAAAAAAGAACTAAACATTTTTGCCACAGGGTGACCGAATAACAGTGTAACTCAATGAGTAATTAAAAAAATTAAAAGCATAATAATAAAGAAGCAAGTACACTAGAATAACATTATTCTTTATATGCATTATCACATGCCCCGATCTTTCTGACGCAATGAACTGTATTTTCCTATTGTACATATTTTCATGTTAATCTTCTTGCAAGAATCCTCTATTTTTTGTCACTTTGCATTGCATTTGTTTTTATATCAATCATATGCAAGCAGCGATCTTTCACTTATTTGTCAGATTCTATTCCTCCCTGTTTTATATTCGCCTTATTCAAGCAAAGAGCTTTCACTTCTCTTGCCAACTTCTATTGAATTATTTTGTATTGATCTTTTCAAAGTAACAGCTTTCCACTTCCTTATCACTTTCATACGTATCATGCTCATTTTTATATTGAAGTCATCATTTTGATACTCCATTACCTTTCCCCACATCACATAATTTCCACTATTAAAAGCATTTTAAAGACTTGATTTTAACATTAAGTGCTTAGAAAGACAATCCTAAAACCCAGTGATGACTTTGGTCAGTGTCTTTCACAGTTCTAAATTCATGGCGATCTTGGGTGATATCTTTCCATTCTTACACTAAATGTTGTCCACTCTTCAAATTATCCCACTGATCTTGATGAGAGTAAAAATAAACTAAAGCTTCATAGTTGTCCAACCTTGTCACACACACACACACACAAAGCCTCATATCTGTCTTTTGGTACAAGTAGGCCAATTGACCTTCTTTATTTATTTATGAAGTCTGTGAAAATCTTTAGAAAAGCAAAACTTTCCACGATGGTCAGGAATTACTTGTCCAAAAATAACTAAAGAACTGATACTTCTTGTCTGTGATTTCATCTCCATGCAACTTCATTTCCATTAAGCTCAGCGACACTTTCCCCTTGTGGACTGAAAGTGCTGATTACTATTAACTCACAGAACTGACCCTTAAAACTGTCTGTTTGCCCACAGGCATTATCTCAACTCCGCTTCAGGCTAAAACAGACAAAAATATATCCTGAGTAGAAGGGTAAAGAGCTCAAAACTTTCAATCTGCAAGCAACAGAGTGGCTGTAAGAAAGATGGAGCAGGTGCCATCTTCTACAGGCTATGATTAATTATTCAGATCTCTTAAGTAATAGTCAAAATAGCAGATCATAAACATAACATTAGTCAAAGTGAATTAAAAGAAAGGAAAGGCTTTGACGGAATTGGCATAGTAAAGGAACAAGCAGACAACTCTTTCAGGTCATGTGAAATCTCGCAACAGCAGAGCATTAGGAAGTAATTCATTTTCAGGAACAGAACACATTTCAAAGTCTGTCTTGCAAGACAGTCATTTCTTGCTGATGGTCAAAAATGCCTTCCTTTAACCAGAAGTTATTTATACAAATAAAATCAGTGCCACAATTAATCTTGGCAGTTATTGTAATCAATATTTCCCCTAGCCAATGTATTCAAAAAGAGTAGAAAGTAATTATTCACAGTGAAACAATTTAAATAATGGCTTACTGGGCTACATTAGAAACATATTTAACTGAAAAAATGGCACAGAGAGAGTTACCCTGACTTCAGAGTCATGAAAAATATTTTTTCCACAGTGAACCCACAGCACCTGTGTGGCTAACTTTAAAAGGATTCTTTATCAATCCAGTCATCATAGTTGGTGACATATATACAGATGTATTTCCAAATATTTTTATATCATACTTAGATGCTACAAAATGACATACTAAAGCAAATGTTCTTAATTTCACAGCAAAGTTAATATTGCTGTCAAGGTCTTGGGAGAATTGGTTCCAGTCCTCTCAAATGTCCACTGTAAATTTACATCATACAGTAACTTCAAGCTGGAGCACAGGAGGTTCTGGGTTAACATGAGGAAAAACTTTTTCACTGTGAGGGTGACAGAGCACTGGAACAGGCTGCCCAGAGAGGTTGTGGAGTCTCCTTCTATGAATAGAATAGAATAGAATAGAAT
>VWZZ01004209.1:694583-731209 GCA_013399095.1 Psophia crepitans | reverse complement strand
GGGGGTTGGACTAGATGATCTTTCGAGGTCCCTTCCAACCTCTGTGATTCTGTAACATAAAGGCTAGGTACATGTATGCAGGTTCTAAACCCTGTACCTCCACAGCAATATCAGGAGCAGAACTCTTCCAAGGGAACATTACAATGAAGCCACTTCTTCATCATTATTTCAGAATAAAATCAGAAATCTATTAAAACTAAAGAAACAAAGACAGGAAAAAAAATACAAACGGGACTTGACAACAACCTTTTCAAATGATCAACACTTGGCCTAATCATATAAGGAATATGATGCTTTTCCATTTATTTTTTAAGGTGATAAATAGAGTACTGCAAGGATATTTGGTTGCTTTTATTCCAAATGGAGCACTGTTATCTTGTCTGAAAGTGCATTTCACTGATTTGACATATTAGTAAGCACTCTGTACGGTTCATCTGATCCATCTATACTGGAACTTGAAAACATTAATTTCTATACTGAAGCCAGCACAAAAAGGCTACTTGGCCCATTTTTCCACTTACTTGCAGTGAAAAAAGTATGTTATTTATTATAATGTGGCTGTTATTACTGTAGCATTAAAAAGGTAATTTATGTTCTTCAATGAAGTTAAATTGCTGTTGTTTCCAAGTCATTGCATTTCCAGTTCCTATAAGTGGAATTTTCTTTCTCCATAAACAATCTGTATAAATCACTGTAGAGAAAGTAAAGAAAGGCATCACCTCTTGAAACAACTCCATACGTTAACAGTGGAGAGTGTAAGAGAGTGTAACAGCAATTACAAGCATTTCAGCCACTGAAAACTCAAAACCAAACGGTTTTCTTCTGAAATTTGTTTCTGATAGAAGTTATGTATGCATAATGTGTATGTCTGTATGTGTGCAGGAGGTAGAACTCCTGGCAGAGAAAACCTGAAGATTGGAAATGTCAGTGAGAACAATTAACATCAGGCAGAAATCGGACGGTGTGATGGAAGGAAGGAAGAATGAGACTGGACATAAAGCAGCTAAATCAAAGAACTGAGTGATGTGTGGGTAATCTGTGGAAGAAGGCGACTGCAAAAACAAGGCAGAGAAAGACCAGCTAGTGAAAAAGCTACCATATAAATTTGCTGTCTTTGAAGATAAAAAGGAAAAAAAAGCAGTGGCAAATGATGGAAACTGGAGAAAAATGGGCAGCTAATTCAAAGGGAACGGATGATACCATAATTCCTCAGAGATTACCTAAGACAGTATTTCTTTCAGTATTTGAGAGAGATTTTTCAGGATGAAATATATATATATATTTAGTTGAAAAAATAGGAGACAGAAGACAGGAAAAATCACACTAGCATCACTAAAAGTCTTTAGGAAAAGAGTACTAAGGAAAACAGGCTTATTGTAAGTAAAGTTGCAGAAATCAGAAAGGTATTCTGTCTCCTGGGAACTAAAATATACAAAGTCAGAGAAGATCCCCATGACAGCAAGACAGCGTTACTGGTTGTTTTTCATGCTGGAATAAATAATTCAGTTTGAACCTCCTTCGCACAGATCAGAAGCAAGCTTACCAGGTGACAAAAGGTGTTCAAAGAAGTGGAGGTAATCCTCAGAAAGGAATCTTCTTGTCCACAGAGAAAAAAACAACTGGTGGCTTAGAAACTAATGTCGTCACAGTTTGTTGATGTCTGACCACAGTAAGCACAAGAAGTGTGTGTGAGTAAAGCTTTCAAGAGTTTTCAAAGAATTAGTGAGGAAAGTATGGTACAAGTTGGTACAATTTTTCAGCTGAAAAGGAAAAGATGTGACACTTGTATCACCTCCAAACTTCAAGCAAAAACCACAGAGAATGAAAGGAGATAAATGCAGCAATGTTAAAAAGAAACAACTCAGAGTGCCAAACAGAACAGTATAGTCATCAACTCAGGCAAAAAAAAGCCTTAAAAGGAAATTACAGGGGTCTGTTACAGGACTTACTCTCACATTTGTATATGGAGAGTGAAAAAAGGAACATGAAATGATGAAAATCACACTTTCATGGGACATACATAATCTCCTATGGAACAAAAACCCCACAACTAATGAAAAGATTCAGGTATTTTCAATCAGAAGATAGAATCCTTTGTGAAATGGTCATTACAAACAAAGGAGACTTGATTTTAGGCTTGTGTGACAGATTGCTTCGTCCCAGTCACTAGGTGCCATATCATCTGCTAAACACGGCGTAGCTGGAAAGCAGGGGAAGGTGTCTCCTCATCACTGCACCTGAACTGAGGATGGATGTTCTGGAAGAAAGTGAAGATTTTTCTTTTCCACCTTGCAGAATTTCTACTTGCAGGAGTAATTTTGGCGAGAATGATCATAAAGTAACTAATTTTATGTTAAGAGAGACATGTTAAGAGAAACAAAAAGAAACAAAGTAAGGAGATTAAGGAAAAGAGCAGAATTGAAAAACTTCCTCTAGATAGGAAACACTCAATCAGCTTAACTGAAAACTATAAATACTATTTACTATTTGCATTTCAAGAGGAAAACAAGGAGATAAAGATGACACCCTATCCACAGATAAATCACCATGTTAAACAGGATACCAAGAACAGGAGTACGGATGAGGGAGGAAGAGACAGATCAGTGAGGAGAATTATGTCTTAGAAGATACTGGGAAAAGTTGGCATGGTGTTTCTTTTGCCTCCTTTGCTTTTCTACTTCTCTTCGGCTCATTAGAAAACTCAGCCAACCAACTAACCAAAGGTAACAGAAATGGTAAGAGATACAAAATATATTTCTTGTAATGAAGAATTGATTCAATAAGGATTCTTTCATGCTGAGGGGAAGAAGCCTTAAAATCCCTGGGCAGTACATTGAATAAGGCTATAAAAAGGGTAGTGTTCTGGAAAATGCAAATATGGAACAATTATTTACTGTCTCTTTTAATACAAGAGCAAATGGGAAGTGAAAAACAAACAAACAAACAAACTTCTTTGTACAATACTAATCCTTTGCCATACTATGCTGAAGAGACAGAGTTAATATAGCTTCAAAAACTTAGCGACACAGGAGAAAAAAAGATCTGCTGAGGAATATGAAATACAATGATATTAACCCTGATCAGGAAGCCCTTCAGCCACAGATTTAGTGGACTGGAAATGTATTAAGTGTATATGCTTGTCCTACTTTGAACTCTTTCCAGAAGCCTTCCAGTAGCTACTGACACTAAAGAGATTTTTAAATGAATTGGTGAAATTTTTCATTTCATGTTTTGACTTAGCAAATGTACTGCTATTGTGGGAATAAAATGCACTCAATCTCTCTCTCATTTTTTCCTGTGACACACTTTAAAGCTGGCATTGATATTCTACTTAGTTCTTAAGCTTACTACAGGTGGAGAGCAACTGAAAAGTACTTTGTGACCCATATCTTACAGTGTCAAAAGAGTAGACTATTTGCAGGATCTTGTGGACTTTTGAAGTGGACATCTGCTCCCTTTGCTGAGATCAGCATGGGTGACATAATGCTGTGGCTGCAGGAAACTGAACTTGATTGTGCATATCGTCCCTTCCAGCAGTGGGCAAAGCATGTAAATTATTTCTACGTACATCAATCATTTTTACAGAAGCTTTAAGCATTTGTTTTTTGAAACAAGAAACTTAAGCTATTAGCTGAGGCACATCTATACTAAAGTATCACATTTTAAATATCAAAATCCCTTAACCTTCAGAAATTACTGTGTATTTGTTTCTACTTTCCTTGAAAAATTACTGAAATAAAAAGGAATAGCTCTCCATTATCAATCTGTACCTTCATTCATAGTAGCACTAAACAATTATGCTGAATGACTAACTGATCAATAATTATTGACCTAATCACAACAAAAATATTAGATTCACTGTGGTGTAGAAATAACAGGAAGAAATTTATTGGTATAAAGTGGTAGGCACACAAAGCTATATAAACAGTAGCTTCAGATGACGCTTTTCTGCAATGTCATTAAGCATTTTATGAACCATCCCAGTAACAATTATTTTAAGTGGGCAGTGAATTATGCTGCCCTAAGGAAATTTCAAGCAGGTTTTCTCTTTTTTAAATAGTGGAAAAATGCATCTCATCCAAGTGGAATATACAACATACTAAATACATTCTAGCTAAAGAACTCAATTTTTTACTTATACTCCTTAAACAGTGTGGCATTTGGTACAGTGCCTGAGAAAAATTATATCCCAGAGCAAGAACCAGATGTTTCCCAGTGACTCCAGTCCATGAAAGACTCCTTCTCTGCTTACTGAGAATGAAAAATGTATTCTACCTACTAAAGAGAACCATAGTTGTCCCTTAATGGTCACCAGCCTTTTGATGAGTATCTTCGAGAAAGCAGCTCAAAGCTACATTGATGTCTTGTTTTCTTCTGTCAAGCTTACTATCAAACATCCTCCACCAGTGCCGTCTAAAATGCAGTTGGCTTTCTGGTTTGTTTGTTGGGTTGGTTTTGCGTGGTTGTTGTTGTTGTTTAATAAAAAATGAAAGGAAGCAATAAAAAAAAATAAAATTGGAGGTTGCCAATATGTGGTGCTGTACTGGTTATAAAATCTTGAAAAGCTGAAAGAACAAAGGCACTGACAGGTTAAGTACACATGTAACTTTACATAATATAAAATAATACATTGTTTGAGAAATGCACTTTGATAAATTGCCTGCCTGTGGATAAATTCATGCTTTAAGACAATGTTTAGTTAGTGTACTGGCAAAGACAAGCTATCAGAAAGTAAGTTGCAATACAAACCTAACTCTAAACATTCTAGATAAGTTTGTCCTTATGGTCAAAGCAATGATGCTCAGTGCTGCCTGCAAAATGCAAACTACCTTCTATTTACAATGGAGAGCACGCATTCAGACAGTTGCATTCAGTAGATGAACTTGATATTCTGACCATAGCTTGCCTTCTTCTAATGTATGTGCATGGTCACACCTTTATTTTGCAGTCAAGGATGTAGCCCTCCCATAAACAATGCAGGTACCACCGAAGAGAAAAGATTTGGGTATGACCATTGTGACAAGGGCTATAAAGTCAAATTAAAATTGAAGGCTGGAAAATACATTACAATTGGAGCTTTTCTTTCTTCCAGTAATCCTATTTCAAGATCAATTTCACCCTCGGACATCCAAATCCACACTTCCAGGTTTTCAACTATTACAAATGAGGATGCAAAACCAGAAATTACAACACTGAATAGAGGCAAAAACTTAGTTCATAGAAACTGAGGGAATGGGTAATCTCTATCAGCTTTGTGAATTTACAGGAAGAATTTGTACCAATAGTACCACAGAACTACATGGCTACAGGGTTACCATTTAAGAAGAACCAGATGGAAGAAGTGATCCAAGTAATCAGAGACCTATAATGCATGTTTTTAAACTAAATAGTAAAAGAGGAAAAACATAAAGGTGAAAAGAAAATAAGATAGAAGTCAAAATATGATTACCAGAGTAACATATTAACTCTAAATATTTATTTCTTTGATGGTTGAGGGATGTGGAGGAAGAATGCAGTTGAACTAATCCATCTGGATGTCAGTAAAACAGTTAAAACTATGTACACAGAATAACTATTAGTTAAAGTGAAGAGTGTGAAAACGGATATGATAAAGGTAGACTGGATAATGACTGATCAGGAAGCTGCATTGGTAAAGTAAATATGGTGCTAAGAAGACATTACTAATGAAACTTGTAAAAGATCTGTTTTAAGCACCATTTCAGTATTTTTAGTGATTTATACCAATGACATAAAATCAAAAAACCCTGTCAGTGAAGAGTGCAGTCTGAAAGACCTGTGAAAAGAAACAGATAACCTCAAGGACATGGGTAATAGAAATGGGATTATATCTGATTGTTAAAATTCTCTTAGAAGGTTCACCTTCCAACAGTTAGAAAAAAAAGGTCCTGCTAAACTTCAGTGTTGGAGCCGTTGCGCATGAAACATGAGCTAACACGGCCACTGATGTCCAAAGATAATGCCTGTAACAGAACTAGAGCTGGTGAGTACATCTAGAGAGATTACACAAAAAAAAAACCAACCACCCAAACAACAAACCAAAACCCAACAACAAACCAACAACAAACAAAGAGAGAGGGGATTTAAAGTAACTTCACTTTTTTAGTCATAAAAAGTGCATAGTAGACTGCTGGTCATAAATATATCAGGGTAAGGGAAGTTGTTTATTGCACAGCACCAGCTTATATCTTGAACTTCCTTTCCTTTAAATTATTTGTAGTCAAAGTTAAATGTACTTCATTTAACTCTATATATTAATTACAGTTTAACTAGACTATTTATTACAGCTTTTTTGCAACAAATGCTGTCATACTGTGCAGTTTACCAGCCATGCTGACACCGTAATTTCAACAATCCAATATACAAATCCTTCCTGCTACCCTTCAAAGCCAATGGCACAGAGTATTTTTCAACACAAAAGCCAATAAGTCCTCCTATGTTAGAAAAACATCCATAATTTGTATTTCCAAAATTAATATTGCATAGTGACCACACAGTCTAGGTATGACCCAAAGGAATCATTCACATTTTAAATTGCATCTTATTCTTGACAAAAAGTGTTATGAATCACAGAATCACAGAATCACAAGGGTTGGAAGGAACATCGAAAGATCATCTAGTCCAACCCGCCCTGCCAAGGCAGGGCCACCTAGAGAATACATGAATACATGAAGCTGTCACAGTGTGTGGCACACACTTTATTTGCAAGAAAAAATCATGATGTTTTAAACTCTGACAAGGAAAAAGAAGTTCAATATACATCACAACAGCAGCAGGCATTCATTGAGTCAGAAATGCAAATGGTGTGGGAAACAGGCAGAGCCTGACCTCGTTAGCTGAGATGCAGCATTGAGCTACTGCAACTAACTATATCTCATCACTTCAGTAATCCACCCTGATGAATGGGAAACTCAGGAATCAAACAGCTCAACTTGAAAGCAGCTGCACTGAACAAGTAGGTAATCACCGCATATATCCTGAAACCCAGTCCAGTACCCTAAACTTCAGAAGACGTAAAAATAACGTTACTACTACTAAACTCACTCAAGTACAAGGGGTTTGGGGTTTGGAAAGGGGACCTGTTGTTTTTTCTGGGATTAATTAACCCTCAAATTGTAAGATTATATTTTGAATTTTGATATTTTTTTTTAGTTTTTAATTTGACTTTTGAAAATATTTGTTGTGAAAATATATAACGCTTCATACTTCAGAAGTTTTTCAGGGCTCTTCCCAGTTGTGGCACAGCTTTCTCCCTTTTATTAGTTGTATCATGAACAGGTTTTGAATTTTGTTTGTTCCTGTCAGGCTTTTGGCATAATTACCCTAAGCATCATCTCCAGAGGCCTGAAAATGAAGTCATTGAGACCAATCATCATCTCAATGACATTTACATTCTCATTCAGTTTCCAGCAATGGAACTGTGAAACAAACTGTTTTGATCAAAATTAAGCTTTTTATAATTTACTGAAATGGCATAATTTAAAAGAGACTTCTTCCTTCCTTTTGAGAAAGTAAACATCCCTATTACTCAGGAGCACTCCATATAAATTGGCTCTTTCAAAAAAATGATACTAATGACCAGTAACCAATAATAGATTGAAACTGAATTAACATGCACCCTGTAATCATCAGGGAGGAAAAAATCTATGGCACTGGAAAACTGAATTTTCTCTCAAATACATAATGACAGAGATTTTTAAATGTGGTGTTCCCACTCACCCCCAAAATACAAGCAGTATTTATTTGAGAGAATTACGGAAAGAAATATAAGCATAAACCTGAATCTTCTCTTCATGATGAACAATACTGCTTCATTATATACAAGAGTATATGTAGGGTATTACCATACTAGGGTAAGATATAGGCAAAGTGATAGTCGTCTTAAATCACTGCTGCATGATGTCCGATTTAAAGCTCCCTGGGATGAGGGTGCAACTTTTTTTAAAAATATGAGTATTAATGGAGGGAACTTCTTACTCTATGCTGCCTTAGAAAGATTGTTCAAGTTTTGTTTCAATATTTAATGAGTTCTCTATGATATTTCAAAGAAAGACTAGAAAGACAGCATTATAGGAGTACTTTCTCTTTTATGGATGACATGAAAGGGCTATGGATAGTTAATTTAACAGTTAATCAGGGCTTCTGAGAGAATTTGATTAATGTATTTATCATTAAATTTACAAACATGTTCTTGCAAACCAAGGAGGTTTTTTCTCTTCTCTTTTAAAATAGTATTTTAGTCCATTTTTTTGTTCATCAAAGAAGGTTTGTGATATTTGTTGAGAGCCCTTATAATGTGAAAAGAGAAGCAGGTACTTGATCTTTTTCTTTTTCTGTAAGGAAGCTTCCTATTTTTTATTGATTTTTACATAATTTAAACTATTTTCTGGCAGCTAAATGAAAAAAGAGAAAATTTACACCTTCCTAGCTATAATCTATGACTGCATTTAGAGGTACTCAGAAGTGACAGCACAGAAGTAGTGAATGCAGAAATGAAATTAAAGTTCTCTCTTCATCTCATCTCTTTAAATAGATTTTAGAAATTAGCTAAAACCATATTTTGGCTCTTCCCCTTTCTTTCTTGGGAAGCTTTATGAGACACTAACATCTCAGATAAACATCTGAGATCAAAGGAGTTTTTGACAGGCGCCCTGTCAAAAAAAAAAAAAAAACAAAAAAAAAAAAACCCCACATCAAAAAACCCACACCAAAACACTATGAGATAAATCCTTCAGAACCTGCCACAGACTTCTGGCACTTCAAATCCTATTATTAATTTACAGAGCAGAGACAAATCCGTACTCTGAAGTGCATTTGAGGAATGCTCCCTGATGCATTGCTAAGTGACTGGGAGATTGATTGTGTGCTTTTTATTTTGAAGGATGCAACTTCTTCATTTATTTTTGTGGGTGCACAAAGTTTCTGATAGTGTTAGCCATAAACACCCCTTTAAAAAGAGAAAAGGTGTGCTTTGTTTTAAAATAAAAAGAACCAGCTTAAAAAAAAAAGTCTTATATTTGTCTTATTCATTTAAATACAACACAAAAACATAAAATAATTAACATCTAAAAATGCATACGACTGCATTCTCTATAAACATGAATAAATTTGTATAAACTAGTTCTTTAAAAAAAGCACCAACAAGCTTGACTTGTGTAGTGTACAGAATTTAAATTCTCTGGTTATCATTAATTTATGTTTTTCCACAGAAGTTCATGGAGTTTTAGCAAAATGCATTATGAAAATGTATTCAAGAAATGGTATCAGGGAATGATTAGAACAGGATATTCTGAAAGCAAAATATTTCTATGCTGAATAGACATGAAATAAAATTCCAAAATCCAGCATACAAGGTAAATGCTCCAAGAGTTTTTGTTTAGAAGGTATTCTTTCTATGGAACATATATAGATATACATTTAGGAAGGAGTCAGATCTTTCATTAGACAATTTCTCATAAAGTATTTTGCACCATAGACAGTTTCTTTGTCGTTATAATGGGTAAGTGAACATTTAGCCTTCAAAGCTCTGTGTTGTCAGCCCAAAGGGACCTACACGTTCTTTGAGTAGGCAAAAAGGGTGTCACCAGTTTTTGGAGATTAGATAAATTAACAAGTTAATGAAAACATGTCATCTTCTAGATCAAGAAGCTAGACTGTTTTAGGAATTTAAAAAAAATAAATTATTTTCTTAGTTTATGTAAGAAATCTGTTCCAATTTCAAGCTGAATTTGATGATGGCTGATTACCACCAGACAGAAGTTAAGGTTTATATGATGCACAACATGTCTTTATTGTCTCTGTTTTATTTTCTCTCTGCTTCTGTTATGATCGCATTCCCATTACCATACCTTTTAGCCTCCTATTTGCTTGATGGTGATGTTAAATTCCAATATTCTGATCCTGAAGACAATGTGCAAAAAGTCTCCCAGAGATCACAGAAAGACAAACTACGTGAACTAAAGAAGTTACTTGCTGGTTTATATGCAAGCAATATATATTATATTACTATAGTAAATGCAAGCAATATATGCTGTCTTATTTTTCTTACCTTCCTTAGTGTTTCAGATCCATTTACGATGTATTTATGTATATCTATGTACCATGTATTTTACCAGACTTCAATATGGTTGTTTCAAACAATCAAAGACAGTCTAGGATGTTACCAGTCTTTGAGGAGTCCTACAAGCTTGACTCTGCTCTCCCCCTTTCTCAGCTTCTACAGAGTAGGATCACTCCATAGAGAAAGAACAGTACAAAATATCTTAAAATAAATATTATAAAATGAAGAAAAACAAATTTCTCATATCTAAAATGAAGCAACGGAGTTTTGCTATAACCTATATAACCTATATATAGGTTGGATATTAGGAAAAACTTCTTCAAGGAAGGAGTAGTGAGGCATTGGAATGGACTGCCCAGAGAGGTGGTTGTATCGCAGTCCCTGAAAACGTCCAAAAAACGTGTAGACGTGGCACTCCAGGACATGGTCTAGTAGGCATGGTGGTGTTAGGTTGACGGTTGGACTTGATGATCTCAGAGGTCCTTTCCAGCCTTAGTGATTCTATGATTCTATATGAACAAAACTCTTGTTAAAGCAACCAATAATAACTGTAGATGGGATGAGGAGTACTGGAAAATCATAAGGAAACAGATCTGGTTTCTTAACATTTCCAGACTGTGCATGTTGCCACATGTCAAAGTAAAGAAAATAAGAGAAAGGGAAATAAAGGAGAGAGAAAAAAAAAAAAGCAGATAGAGGAAACAATAAAGGAAACAAGCACAGTCCTCAACAGTAATAATGGTGATTTTATATTTCCTCTAAGTGTGGTCCATATTTTGGATAACAGGTCTGTTATTGAAGCCAAGCAGGTTCCAGCTATGTGAAGCTGCTGGAGCATGTAACTCATTCTGAACACACCAGGCTGCTTCAAAGAGGTGAAACACTAACTTCTATGTCAGTAATTTGCAGTAATAGAAAGCTATTACTAAATCAATGTCTCAACTGGAAAATAAATGTTTCCATTTCACCTTACACTTAAGTGAGTGGCAAGAGACTATTACCCTGTGACTTTCTATTAGATCAGCACGGTCTCAGACATCCATGTACAGCGAACACTGCCTAAAACACTAAACGCTGTTTTCTAGGCTCATCCTCAAAAAAACCCCCAGTGCAAACAGATTTTTTGCAGGTGATCAAGACTTTTACCACAGTCAGCCTTGCAACCTGTCAGCCTGGTAACCCACAGGTAACTAAATATACACTTTGAGATAATCTGGCCATTTTCTGCATTCCCAGAATTCTTAACCAAGTAATTAATTCCTGTATTACAAATATTTAATCTAAGAACAGATGCTACCTGTCAGATAACTTTTTGATTTTGTGGCAGGCTTTCACAAGATAGGGGCAAGCACTATTATTGTAAAGATAAACCAGAGATGTGCAGTGAATCCTCACCATAATGCAGCTTGTTGAGGGCAGACATGGAATTGAGATTTGAATTTCTCAAGGACTATTTGGGAGGGTTAAGTTTAAAAAAAACCTCAGAGAAATAACTCCAATAAACCATGAAAAATTTTCCCACTTCTAAGGTCAACCACTCTTTTTTTCCATTTTTCCCCCTTTTTCAAAACCAGAACACAGAGAACAAGCTAAAACAAATAAATAATGGAGTACAGAATTGGAGTCAGTCTTTTAATTGTTACATAATACAATTAATTAGACAGAAAATATTGCTCATTTTTTTCAAGTGAGCTAGAACAGCTCACAAATAGACATTTTTATGTACGATTTTATCAAATACCTCATTTTTAAGTAAAAAATAATTTTTGGAAGTTTTTATCTAAAGAAAAAAAGCATGGCAGATACCAGCAAGAACAAGAGTTCCAATTCATTACAATTAACAACATTATAAAAATAAAGTGATTACCATATGTTTGTCCACTGACAAACAAATTTGTTCAAGTATGTTGCCTAACACTAGTTCATCGTCAAGCATTATACCATTTCATCTGTCAACAAAAAAATTTCAGAAAATCATTTCAGAAAAAAAACCCAGTATGATTCAAATCAGGTCAATAACCATCTATAGTTGTTGATCTCATTAAATGTTACAGCTATCTAGTCTGTATGTCAAAACATGGTTTCCACATTGCATTAAGATTTTCAAAGTGGAAAGATTTTCCTAGTTAGGTAATGTAAATTTCTCATGCTGGTAAGAACTGCAGGAAATGAAATTTAAAGTGAATAAAGAAATAATTTAACAGTGACATTCTGTATCTCTCAGCTGATCTTTTCTAAACATAGAGCAGGCATCCTTCAATGAAATCTCATTTATTCACTGTCCATGCTATTACATTCAAGATGGGGCTAATGGAATTTCCAGGACACAATTCCTTCTCATTTGTAAATTGTCAACAGGAAATCATTTCATTTCCCTATTATTTTACTATCTCAAAACATCGAAGCATTTAATTGTGATGTGTTATTTTAACCACTGTTTTAGGATTTTTAATTCTTTTATGTCACAAATGTGACCATCTTAAAGTTCTCAGTATATCAAATATTCATAGGAAGTAGGTAATATGTTATTATGAAAATATTAACTTTTTTTCATTATTTAGGTGCTTCAGGTGAAATTCTAGTCCAACTAAAATCAGTAGACTGACTTCAACAATCTAAAGGGAGTTTGAGCTAATTAATAATCTTGCTGTATCTACATCTTTATGTTTCTTTACAAAATCAGCTTTAGTGTTATATCCAAGTTGATACATGTTGATATATAGTAGATATATGTTAAAATAAACTATTCACTTGGCCTGCACTTACTGCTGAGCAAAATACTGTCAAAATGCAAATTTAGGTCAAGTCACAAATACTGTGTAAGAAGGAGAGGAAGCACATCACTTGATGAGGATCAAGTAAAGATACGCTAAAAGTCTTGCAAGATATGCAACAACCTGAGAGATTTATAGTGATATAGTGAGAAAGTAAGATTTGCAGGTGAGGACCTTGCAAGACTGCAGTTTTATGCTGCTAGTTTTATCAACTTTGTCTGTGAACAGCTTATTCTAAAATGCACTGGTAATCTATACATCCAAATTGTGATGAAAGTTATGTTTTAAATACTAAAATTAACCATAACTATCAGATAATAAAATTTATATAGAAATCTAGTGGTACTTTATAACTACCAATTATAACCTGCTAATGTGTTGGTGATGTTATTTCATAACTCAGTCATCACATAGTGATGCAAAAGAGTGTCACAGACAGTACCACAGACTATTTCTCTGCATAATTATTAAATGTCAAAAAACTTGGTCACAAAGTTCTGTCAAACATCATTGGTATCAGACTGCTCATGCCGGATTACACTGTTTACATCGGAACAAATGACTTGCTCTTTTTCTGAGAAATAACAATGCAACACAATCCTCTTAGAGACTGTATTTCAGTTTTACACTGTCAGAAATACCAGTCACAGGGAACACTGCACTGTATCTCCTGGGTCTCATTTATCACTAAGTCATTTCTACATTACACGTCTCATTCTGGTCGGGCATTGGAACAGGTTGCCCAGGGAGGTGGTGGAGTCACCGTCCCTTCGGGTGTTTAAGGAAAGGTTAGGTGTGGTACTTAGGGACATGGTTTAGTGGGTAAGAGGTGGGGGGAGGACAGTTGGACTGGATGATCCTTGAGGTCTCTTCCAACCTTAATGATTCTATGATTCTATTCAGAAGTGGTAATTTTGGAGCACCTTCATTTAGAGAAGCAGAAGGTAAAAACCTAGGTCCTCTGAACTACAGCAAGTAAAACTCAGAACCAAATGTAAACGTGTTCTCATTTGGAGCCTTGGTAAATTAGCAACAAAATTGACAGTACTTGATATTCAGTGTATTTCCAAGGAACTGAGCACTCCAATGTGGATCCAACAAAATGACACTGAAACAATGTACAAAATACATATTTGGTATGTCTAGGCTGACTGTGCAGAAACTTCAATCAGATACACAGTAAAATGTTAATTCCTGAGATTTCTATTTCAAATAAAGCAAAATAACAGCCCAAAGAACCAAATGTCCTCTCATCACCAGAAGAAAAATGACTAGGAAATACTAAATCCACATCTTCTGGCACTCTCTCCCCCAGCTCAGTAGTCCCTGTGCTACTTCCTTCTTACATCATTTATTTTCCACTGTTCCAAGAAAGGGTTTTAACTGTGACCAAGATTCATATAATCCTATTTGGTCACTTCTAACAGGAAATACCAGTACTGTTCTTCTGGAAAGAACCCCAGGAATACAAATAATTTGCAAACATCTGTTACTGGCATAGTGTTGCTACAAGAATCTGTTTTTATCCTGCTGGGTGTATGCAAAACAGAAGATACCAACTGACACTACAATCTCTTTGGACCTTCATGCAGATAATCAGCACAAATCCAGGCATCTCTGGAAACAAATTCACATGGTAAAGTACCAGTGTTTAAGTTTCAAGGCTTTAAAGACGTACTGGATTTTTTGCATTCCCAATCTTTATTTCTTCTTCCTCTTTGCCAAGCTCTATGTGACGAGGTCTCTTCCAACCTTTTTTTTGTTTTGTTTTGTTTGTTTGTTGTTGTTGTTATTGTTGTTGTTGTTGTTGTTTGTTGGTTTTTTTTAATTTGTTTTGAGCTGCTCTGTCAGCCCATTTTGGATGATTTTCTAATTTAAGACTTGATTATGTTCTTTCCTTCAGCTCTGAATGATCTGTCACTTGCTATACCCATCATGCTGAGCTATCCAAATGCGCCTTTGATTTTCACCTGTCAGTTGAGAAGGCCAAGGTCTAGATTTATACACATACACCCCCCTTTCTCGCTCTTCTCCCTGTGGTCAGCAACTATTTATTCTTTTTCCACATCACAAAGTAAGGTGCTGACCTGAATGGGCCTGAGTGCTTTCAAATGCTACTGGAAATAAATGGATATTAAGGACACGCAGCCTTTCACAGGAAGAGGCCAAAAGGTTAAAAAAATGTAAATAACTAACCATGAAATACTCCTACAGAATGAACAGTTATACAGACAATTGCTTTAAAGACTGGTGTGTATAATTGTATTAAACAGAATCATTTAAATAAACAACTTGTAAGCTGAAAGTTGACATGCTATGAGATGCATGACCATGCCATTAGAGGTAACTAATGTTATCATGTCCATTAATGGAAAAGTCCTGGTCTCATTTTAAAACAGATGCTTAGGTTAATTGCTTTTGTATGGATTGAAAAATTGTGCCTCTACTTGAAGGAGGTTTGCCAGGCAGGGGCTGGCTCTGATAGAAAGGGCAGGCATGGTCTCAATGAAATGTCCTGTCTGAGCTTAGACGACCTGCTAAGAAACAAACACTTCAAGCACAAACACACATTAACACATACATAGCTCATTCAGTTTGATTGAGCTAACTCAGAGTTGAGTGTAAATCCATGTAAACACATCCAATGAGTAATGTTCAACCAAATGTGAACCAACCAAATCAGTGAGTCAGTGATAAATAAAGAAATCACAGTGACATTCTTAAGTTACATTCAGCACGTTGTCGTAACCTTTGAAGAATGTAAATTTTGGACATATACACAAAAAGCCATTCTCTACAGATATTCAAATCCACAGATGCCTACATAAAATTTTTTCCAGTCTTTCTTTATCTTCCTCACTTCAAAACTAAACTTAGCATATAATTTGTGAAGGTGATTCTCCTTTAAAAATAGTAATAACTACAAAGCTGGATAATATGGTAATGCAGATACTAAAATTGTAGTAGAGAAGATATATTCTGATCCATTCATCCACTGCTGATGTTATGAGCAGTTTTTTGGTAAACAACCCAGCTATATTTGTCAATAGGGATACTTCAAACAGTACCCATATTTTATTTTTTTAATTTTTTTTTAAATATATTATCTACCATGGTCAGTGTTTTTCAGAATAAAATACTTTGAATCTTATTTTTTTATCTCCTGCACACCTATAATTTTATAACTTTTTTTTTTCCTGAAAGAATCAAATGAATGAAATATTGTTAGAGTATAGGATTATAAGGATTCATCGTGTAAATCTGGTAAAGTCCAATAACCAAGAGACATAACTTTTAACCAGTAGAGGATAAAAAATCAAGTAAAATTTACAGCTGTAGTATCACAGGCTGGAAATATTACTTGTGAAATGTGAGAAAGATTATTTAATAATGTTTTACAAATTTCAAAATTTTTTTTTATATTGCAAAGCTGAAAACCAGATTTCTTTCCAGAGGAAAATGAGCATTTGGTTGATAGTAAGTATCTTAAACTGTTTAGATATTAAAACCATGACAAATCACCAAGACATTTCTAAAAATTGTAATGAGAAATGAGAGATGGTTGTATAGGAAGTATTTCACATTTCCAGAGTGGAAAATATGACAGTCGGAAGACACTATTTTTATTTTTCTTCCTCATAATTTGTGTGGGTCAAGTAAAGAATAAACACAAATTCCTCTTATTTTAGTATATCATTTTTGTGCTTATAGAAGCTAGCTATGTATCAAGGCACTTGTTCTCAGCAATGTACATTAATTATTTGATATAGCTTACAATATATACTGAGTTTAAAACATCTTGTCCTCATCTTTAAGCATCTGCACAACTTTGTGCTATGCACGTGGACTTTCAGCCCACACAACTGAGTTGGATGCCCCAGAGATGCAGGGGTGGAAGTAGAAGTTGCCTGCACAGCCACGCTAGCTCTTCTACAGCTCTGCACAGGGTCACAGAGGGTATAAACCTTACAGCTCCGAGTGTAGCTGGCAGCTTATGTGAGAATAAAGAAAGAGTAAAAAAAAAAAAAAAAAAAAAAAAAAAAAAAAAAAAAAAAAGGGGGGGTAGGCCATAGTTCTCTTTCCCTTCTCCTGTTCTTCCTCTGTTCTTACCCCACATCTCCACATACTAAAATTGAAAATAATAACCAAGTATGAACTAAGAAGAGAAACTTGGTTGACAAGAGGGGAAAAAAGAACTGACAGACTCTTGGGGTAACCAAAGACTATTCCCAAACCTCTCACACTTTAGACACAGCACCTTATTTTCCCATGAAGTGCTTCATACAAATTGGTATTTTCTTGTTAGATATTTCTTATTAAAATAATGCGGTCAGCAGAACTCAGGAAGTGATCACCTCCCTGCACTAGGCACTGGTGAGGCCGCACCTCGAGTGCTGTGTTCAGTTTTAGGCCCTTCACTGCAAGAACGACATTGAGGTGCTGGAGCATGTCCAGAGAAGGGCAACAAAACTGGTGAAGGGTCTGATGAGGAGCTGCTGAGGGAAGTAGGGGTTGTTTAGTCTAGAGAAAAGGAGGTTGGGGAGACCTTATCGTTCTCTACAACTACCTGAAAGGAGGGTATAGTAAGGTGGGTGTTGGTCTCTTCTCCCAAGCAACAAGTAATAGATCAAGAGGAAACGGCCCCAAGTTGTGCCAGGGGAAGATTAGATTGGATATTATGAAAAATTCTTAACTGAAAAGTTGTCAAGCACTGGAACAGGCTGCTCAGGGAAGTGGTTGAGTCACCATCCCTGGAGGTATTCAAAAGACGTGTAGATGTGGTGCTTAGAGACATGGTTTAGTGTTGGACTTGACAGTGCTAGGTTGATGGTTGGACTCGATGATCTTAATGGTCTTTTCCAACCTAAATGATTCTATGATTCTATTAATTACTTCAAGCACTTTGTCACATTTTTTTCTAGTAGTCAATTTAATTCAATGTATCTACTTATTTGATATACTGAAAAACATCTAGAATTTTCATTCTCAGCTTGCAACTATAACAACTATTTCTTTCCACACTCCCTTGTAGTTGTCTCGAAATAATTTCAAAGAAGTAATTATACAAAAATTCCTGTGAATCCTAAAAGATGTACATGTGCTGTGAAATTACACTTACAGAAAGCCCAAGTAACCTCCTGATGGTCTTCCCTCACTGTAGAGAAGGTTTGAGAACACAATTGCCATCCCTTGCATAGATAGAAGCTTCTAGGCAATGTAGCTGAATAAAGGATTGAGGTGATATTTTCCTTTCCCTGAGGACCAATACAAAGCTTGGGCAATGTATACACCCTCTATCAACCTGTTTTGCCAAGCTAAGCCAGATTTATAACACAATGAATCCTTACACTGGTTTCTTCGTAGGGAGAATTCCACACACCAGAATGACTGAGTCTTTCAAGATCTTCATTAAAATTATCTTCTTTTTCAATATGTCCAATAATAAGCATCTACTGATATTCAGTGTTCTGTTTTGCAGTCTGTATTTTAAAATGCAAATGCCAGTGTTAGCTATTTTTATCAGAAGAACACGGCCAACCTTACTGCAGAGCCAACTTTCCCCTCTTGGTACATGAGAATTTAATACTAATTGTTATTCCAAGCTGTGCATAAGAGGGAAAATACTGCAGAAGGAATGAAAAGGGATCTGAGGAGCGGTAGTAATCATCTGGCCTCCAAATAGATTTTGGCAATATGCACAGCTTAAACATTTATTACTCAGTCAAAGCAGCCTAACAGATGCTGGAATCTCTGGACCTGCTGTAATGTCCAAGATAATTCTGGATACGTACCACATTTGACGGTTAAGAAATATGCAGTGAAAGGCAGCCACACAATGATAATGATAAGCAGCATTCAATTTACCAGAAAATTATTTCTCATGCATTTCATTACAAACTATGCAAATTAATGTTACACAGTGGGGAAGGAAAAAATAATTAAAAAAAAAAAAGTAGGAACATGAAGGTGTTTTGGCACCTTTCTGCCTAAAACCCTGAGTTTCCAAACTCAAAGGTCTTCAGAGAGAAAAGGCTTGAAAAGTCTCTTCATTATAAGGATTTCTATTTTGTTGAAGACAGAACTGTAATACCAGTTTAACCAGTTATCATTGGTTTGGCTTCTGGTATGGCTTTTCATACCTCATTGTGATATTAAAATAGTAGATCATATTCTTTGAGTATTTAGGAAGACTGTATCATGTCAGAGATCCATGCAGATGAATTCCTGGTTAAAAGAACAGAAAATAAACTAACCATTTCCTGGATCTAATGGGATAAAATTTCCTTTCTTGATATATTTTATTGCATTTGGAAAGAAATCAGGTTTAATATATTAAAATGTGATTTGCTTTTGTGAAATTTGGTTTTCACAGGGAATTCTGTGTCAGTACAGCACCCTGAATCAAGTTATTTTTTAGCAAAATAGAGGGTTTTCTTCTGGTTAAATATCTCTTTAAATACATCACATTTATTCAATAAAGGGAAACTAAGGCGAAAAAAATCCCATCATGAATTACAAGTGAATTGTGAGTGGTCTCTGTGCTAGAATTCAGTATGTAATTTCCCCAGGTTAAATAATCTGATTTGATTTTAAATATTTAAAATATAGGTCTATATATTTCCTTTTATTGAACAAATAATTAGGTCAATGGACTTAATGATCTTAAAGGTCTTTTGCAACCTGAATGATTTTATCATTCTAAATACCAATTAAAACCAATCATAAATTACTTTTAAACGGCTAACCTTTGATTCATTTCAAACAAACTAATTCAGAGGTAGAATATTTCAGGAGACTCACTTTCAGTAGAAAACAGTGTTTAGAAAATTAGGTCTCAATGGTATTTATGTTCGAAACAATTCTAAAAATTGGAATAATGTTTTGGGGTCTTTGGTTGGTTGGGATTCTTTTCATTATTTATTTATTTATTATTTTACAGAAACATTTGAAAATTCTATTCAAAATGGTTCAAGTCAGACAATGCCAGTCTGGAATAGTACCTAGAATTACAACAAAAGTACATTTTATTTCGGATTTGTCCCTATATCTGTTCCCACTACAAACCCTAAGTTACATTCAATTAGTCTTGGGTAAACATACAGACCAAAATATATTAACAAACATTCAGACTGGTAATATAATATTATAACATTTTTTCATACGTAATTTTCAGGCAGATTGCTTCAAACTTACATTGATAATTCCTTACTACAGACACTACCTTCAAAATAACATGTACCTAACCAATTTAGTCTTTCAAGGAGGAATAAATTAATCTTGATTATCAGACAGTCTTTACTTATTTTATCTTATTATCTTTAATTTTGATATTTTAAGACAGAAGTCCTGGTAAGCTTGATGTCAGGTGAACATGCTAGACCATCCATCCAATAAAACTAATGTAGTCCTCGTACCAAAATACAAATACTTCCTCCTGATGGAGGATACTGCTCAAGTTGTTTGGTCTTCTGACATAAACAAGCTTTATCATCAGGTTAGAAAAGCTATTTATTTTTGCTGGTTATCTAAAAAGATTTTTATTCAGGGAGCTTTAGTAAGCTACTGGGGGGTGCGGACGGGAGAAAGTAAATCATAATTGTCAGAACATAAAAAGCAATATTGACCCTAGAGTTCCTTGCTTAAGCTTCTTCATCCGTATTTTCCTTCCAGGTTTAATATTGAACCAACCAGGCAGTACTTAGGGATTTAGCTGCAACTAGCATCTGCTTTATACTTACCCCAAGCCATAGTGTTTGGTATTTAAAACAGAATGAAACTGAAAATGCACTTAAAGGTCCATTTCATTCATTAAATGTTTTCACAAATAACTCACTGATTAAAATAATTTAAAATATTGAATACTTCGAAGAAATTGTAATCTCACCTGCTATCTGTGTGAGACATACATAATGATGTAAACCAACTTCTGTTTCCATATTTAACAGTGTGAACACACATTCAGAGAATTGAAACAATCATTTTTCAATCTCAGCTGCAGTAAAACTGCACTATTCATTTATCCCTTAGAAGAAACTATGGGGAAATAGTTCTGAATAGCTGCAGTTTCTCAACTATAACCAAAACATATCAATAGCATTAATCTTAAAAAAATATTTTTAACCAAGCAATTTAATTAATAAAATTGTCTTGCCTGGCTATTATTGCTGTTTAAACTAAATAGACAAAAAAAAAACCACTAAAAAGTTGCTTTGTTCCGTTAGTTCTTTAAGGAATGCTGATGCAGAGTGCCAAAATATTTACACAACACTTTACCAATGTCTTGATTCCTAAGTAATTCTTATTTATTATCCAGGCATAAGACCTTCCATGACTAAATGACAATGCACTTTTTCCTAGTTTTTTGAGTTGTTTTGGTTTATTTAACCTAAGGGAGGGGAGATTTAGATTGGATGTTAGAAAGAAATTCTTCCCCATCAGGGTGCTGAGGCCCTGGAACAGGGTGCCCACAGAAGCTGTGGAGGTCCCATCCCTGGCAATGTTCAAGGCCAGGTTGGATGGGGCTTTGGGCAACCTGGTCTGGTGGAGGGTGTCCCTGCTCATGGCAGAGGGATTGGAACTAGATGATCTCTGAGGTCCCTTCCAACCCTAGTCATTCTGTGATTCTATTATTCTATTTTTTTTTTGAGAGGGAATAGTCTTGCTCCTGTTGTCTCACTTCCCAGCAGTTCTAAGTTTCTTCCCAAAGAATATTTCTTCTTTTTAAGCTCATAGCCTGAGATACCCAAGATACACATAAATTGTTCAAGAGTACAAAAATTCCAGTCAAAGAGATAATATTCCAGTCAAGACAAAAATCACTGTAGCATCAAACTAGCTATTAGCTATTTAGCTATTTCTGAAAGCTTTGATTGCCCCCCAGTACAAAGCACTCTTATGTCAAAATCCTATATCAATAACTGCTTATTTACATATATGACACACTACGACAAAGGTAAAATTGATGTCCACTACCAAACTTGCGATCCAAAAATAATATATATTAGAAGGATTTAAGGAGCTGAAAAATTTTTACTTCCACGTCAATTAAAGGACGGTCCAACCACACAGTATGTATATTTATATTTATTAAGCTACAAGAATCATTAATTAATTGTAACTCCATTTATGACTGTTTCAATGGGTTCTGAGCAGGGAAAGTCTTTTTTTTTCTTTCTGGTAACTGTCTGAACATATTCTAAATGATGTCATCATGTTCAAGCCACATTACTGTCAACCTGAAATATTAATCAACTCTTCAATGCTAATCAAGTAGTGACATGTGGAAGTAACATTTCAGTTTCTGATTTAGAGGAAGTAAAGCAGGAGTAACCACAAGCACAAAAAAAGCAATCACTGTGTGTGTGCTTTGCCTAACACCTTTCCTAATACTGTAACACCAGGACAGACTTACATCTAGAGCAACCATTGTATCAGATGGTACATGATGCACCTTAGACAGCAAAGGCAATGTGTGGTGGTATCCACCAGGCAGATTGACCTCACTTGCCTTGTGCTGAGGATTTCTTCTTCTTCCTGGCCTGCAGTTCCCAAGTTCTGCTTAGGGATAAGCAGGGTACAGTTTTAACAGGGATTTAGAAATAAGCCTTCTGTTATTATTAATAGGAGATGCATGCCTAATTCCCAGTGTATGTGGTAGAAAGACAACCTGAGGGGCTGTTCTGTTTTCAGCAGTAGATTGATTTTAGTTCAAAACCTAAATGGGACTCTTGAAAAATACTGAATTAAAGCTTGATTTGGGTCTATTTTATTGGGATTGCCCTCTACTGCAGTAGGACTGTAATCCTCAGAAACAGGCAAATAAATTAACTTCCTAGACTTCTTCCTGTCTCTAGTTAGGTTTTGGCACCAGATAGAGAGAAAATAAAAAAAAAACCAAACCAAAACAAAACCTAAACTTTCATAATAATTCTTTCTGCAATCAAATCAGGAACAAAGTAATAACCTGGATGTAGTGAATGGATATTTTGTAATGATGTATCATGTATTTCTACGGTGAAATAAAAGGGACTACATCATAAGAAGCTCATCACTGCATGTCAAAATAAGCAAATAGATGGATATATAGGAAGCCAAAGAATATTACTGTATAGCACATACTAGCTTGTCAGGTTTAAATATGTGGCATTTCATTAAAGAGTTACCAGCTAAACCAGTTTCCCAGTTTCAAAGGACTAAATGGAGAATGGATCCACATATACAGAATTTCATATGACAGAAAATTGGTATTTGATTCATATCATAAATAGTAACTGCAATAAATATGAAACCTGAATAGGGAAGGAAGATTGTCATGGATAATATATTGCTTAAGAGTCAGTGATTCACAATTTCCCAGCCTTATACAGCAAAAAACCCCAACCAAACCGATAATGAAGTGTGATGAACAGATCCAAGTGAAAACTCATATTTAGGAAAGTTCGTGGCTCTAACTGTAATTGTCCCTCCCCCTGGAGACAACAACTCGCTACTGAAAGAGGCAACAGAAGTAAAAACTAATCTCAAGGAAGAGTAGGCAAGTCAAATACCTAGTCACTGAAACCTGTTCTGTGAGATCCAAAGAACAGTTCCTTGTTTTTCTTGGCATCCTACAAAACGTATACCATAAAGGGGGAAAAAACAAAATTGCTTTCCAAGGTGTAATTGAGACCCAAAAAATTGGTTTCCAAGCAATAAAAGTTGTAAACTATGTCTCATCCATTGTTTCTCAGAAGGATTTTTTGTAATATCTGTTTTGTAAATGTTCGCTAGCAGACCGTGATGTAGACAAGGAACTGAAGATTTATTGCAAGCTATTTTCAAAGTGTACAACTGCTCCCTACTATAGTGGGTACTGAAACCTCTATCAGGGAATGACAGTTTAGCTCATGTGAACAGGAAGAAAAATGGTACCAGTGTTCAAGATACATTGTCAGTCTTTCTAGGGATATAAAAGTTGCTTTGTGGATAATATTAACAACTACTTTCCAATTGGTCACTACGTTTCAGATGATAAATGAACTTTGTTACTGTAAAATACAACCTGGTGACAATTTTATGTTTGTTGATATGAAATGTGTAATTTTTATGTATTCTCAAGCTATTATCTCTGAAAACACCACCTGTACTCGAAAGTTACACAGCTACCCAATAAGAGGACTTTGCTAATGTAGAATTACAGCCTTCTCAGAACTTTTTTAGGCTTCCACATCTCTGGTAATTAATATGATAACCAGACCCAAAAAATCATTAATTTCTCATGAACCATATATGTTGCACTTGCAGTTTCCTCTCTCAAAAACTGTAAACTTCTGTCTGTTATTATCATTTTATTAGATTCTAAAGTTGTACCTTTCCTGTGGAAGTCTTAGCCTGTCTTCATTGTTAGGTTAATTGGTTGTAGAGTAACATTACCTGACATGTATTTTTAATGGACATAAGTGTCCTTAAGAATACCATATAAATGTTAAATTCAACACGACAAAACATTTTAGATACTGTTATGATGACAATCTTATATCAAAGTGCATTTGGTGTCTACAAATATCCAAATGATTGGAGGCAAGTTTTATAACATTTTAACAGCAAAGTATCAACACTCTTCAAACAAAAGCAGAGGAAATGGCCTGCCTCATCCCTGTAATCCTGCAATTAAGGTGCACTTTACCACTTATTAGAGCCAGAATCCCAGAATAATCCTCTAGGTCTGTCAGTCAAGCACATCATATAAGAATACGAGCTACTATGATTCTTTCCCCCATCATGCTGACATTTCCATTTTCATGCCTGTGTCATTTATATAAGCTGCACAGAACCATGGCCATGAATTTTAAAAAGCTCAGGTCACATTAGGGTCTCTTTCCTCTTGATGAGATTTTGAAAGAGGAAAAAACCTGCATGCTTGAAATTAGGACCTTAAATAAACAAACAAACAAACAAATAAATCCCTCACAAAAAAAAACCCAAACCAAACCAAACTAAACCAAAACAAATTTAAAAATATGGATTCTAATTTATTTTTTGTCCCCTTTTTAAAGAAAAACCTCCTACAGATATTTTGAATGCTGAAATGTATTTTTATTGGAAAATGATTTTTTCTTGATGCTGAGCACAGATAAAGGAAGTTATTGTCATCTTGAAAGGCAACTTAAATACTTAATTTTGAAATACAATTAAAGAATCCTCAGCAATATATACACATATATATTGTTTTTACATTGTTTAGAAAGAATTCATTGAAAATCTCTGCTGAAGTCTGTTATCACAATTCTAGAACTGCACTGGATGCAGAAGAAATTCTACCATCTTGCACAGTGCTTTATTTGCCTGAACTCTGTATGCTTTTGGGATACTCAGGAATGTTTTCAGTACTCATCTCTGCCTGAGGCCAAAGCTATGTAAAGAACTGTCAAGAACTGTTTATATTAAGTGAGAACACAGCACAGGGAAAGAATGGATAAGAAAATTAGAATATGTAAGAGTTTTGTTTCACCTCCAGTTTCATTTCAGAAACTCAAATCCAGTCCTAATGGATCTCTGTAACTGTGGCTCCTACTAATTCATAAGATGAATCATATGCCTAATAAAGCACAAAACTGAAGTACTATTGAAAGAAGACGACAAAAAGACATGAGCAAATCTGTAGTAAAAAAGGAGATTATTTGGAGGTTATTTGTTTTCAAGAATGGGACACAAATAATAAGCTTAGTATTAAAATAAAATCACTTTGTTCACATGCTACTTACAGCCTTCATAAATGTCTGTTGGTATGTGGACTGCTGCATGTTGGTAAGACGTTTGCCGTCGGAAAACAGGATCTTCTTCAAATACTGGTCTGATTCTTTGGCTGCCAGATTCAGTGTCATTCTTTTCAGGCTTTTTAAAGAAAGACATGTAAAGGGCAAAATATTACAAAGTATGCTAAAAACATTTCCATTCACATTTGCCTCTTTTTAGATAACAAACTCATAGCCTCTCTTTCGCAGCTAACATTTTGCATTTGTGTATGTACAGACTTATTTGCTCCAGTTCTAGAATATTTGTATATACTTTATTTTGATTTATGAGTTACCTAATGCAACTCAGTGAAATGAACAGCTGCAAAAGAAAAGTCAGAGCCTAACACCTTATGCACCTACATTTCGTAAGTGCATGGAACTTTCACACCCATAATGCAAGGCAAATACATTACATTTTATTATGTGTAATAATTTGTACTGAATCTTAAACATAACCACTGTATATCTCATTTTTTTCTTTTTTGGATTATATGGTAAATCACAAATCTTAAAATGATACCAATATAATAAATTTCATAAATAGATTTTTGAGAAACAGTCGTGCACATTCAGGCAAGGAAAGGAAATTAAGCCTTCTTAGAACTGACTGACACAGATTTTGGTTGTTGGTTTAATAATAAACCTCGATGAACTCTCACATACTCTCCTGGCTACAGCTGCTTGGGTAGAAAGGTTCCCAAACATTCAGGTGCTCACCACCACTGGCCTGCCTTGGGCTCCCATCCCCTCTCACCCCTCTGCACCCCTGCTTCTTGATTCCTTCCAATTCACTGAGTCATTTGGATGAACTTTTAAAAGTTTTGAAAAGCAGAGGGTTTTTCTAACTCAGCTACAAAAGTTGCATTAAGTGTGGAAACCAAGGAGGTAGTGAAGACCAAACAGGAGGTTGCAATGTCTTCACCTAGCTCAGCTGCAGCTGGAACAGGAGGCCCCATGGCAGGAGTAGGCTGGCACTTAAATCAATAATGAATCAACTGTGATACCAAATGATTACTTAGGCCAGCAATTGTAGACAATTAGAAGGATATTTTTAATACTACAAAGTCATCAGTTTTGAAAATGTTATGCTTGAAAACTAGAGCTGACTGCTCTATAGAAGCACCTGCCTGGTCAGTCAGGCATGTGTGTGCTGAGGCTATTCTTTGTACGCTGGCACTGTGTCTATTATCCCCTATCAAAGTATAGACAGCTAAATTTTCACTTACCCACAAAGCAATCTAATTAAACTGTATATACTTCCTCATCTGCTTCATCACAGGGTCACAGACAAACGTTACACTCAGTATAGGTGCAAATGTGGTAAGCAGCAATCTTGGGTTTCAAGAAGGTGGAAACACAAATGACAAAACTCACCTAACCTGTGACATCCACTGATTTCAACAGCGTGGCAACATTGAGCTCATCACCCCAGGCTGCCTTCATAGTCAATGAAGAGAAACAGGCATTTTTAGAGTGCAATTCATCTCTTCTTAATTAGACACCTGTTTTCCCATGACATGAATCATGCCTTAGAAGTGCCTCCTACTTTCCATTGACTATACAGGTAGCCTAGGGTGAGTTGCTTAGATGTAGAAGTCTGCAACATGGCTGAGATGAAACTCACAATACAGGTCTATTAAACTTCTGGAAGAAAAGAAGGTGGGTTCTAATTGTGACCACTTTTATGTAGTTACTGTATCTCACGCTAAGAGACAAACGTTACTTAGCATTTGACCCCACTCTGATGGATGAGGCTGAAAAGAAAGCGTCTCTTAATGCTCAAAGTGAGGGATGATCTTTTTCCTTTAAGCAAATTTGTTACGAGGTAAAGTCCAGGTATATCATGGCATTAAATAATCGAGATTGATAAAAATTTATAAATTACCTCAAAACATTACTCTCCTTGGAACACCTATAAACCAGACATTGCCTTTTACTTTTATGTGTGGTAATACCTTCATTAATAGCTCTAATGGACACAACGACCTTTGTTATGGAGGTTGCCAAAGGACATCTGAATATAATACTTTTGCATTTAGATGCTTCCAAGATAGTAATGGTTTAGTTTTGGAATGTGGGTTGGAAAAGCAGGAAATACTTGGACAATGCAGCCTGAAATGTTTTGATCCAGTATGCCACTCACTTAAACCTATCAGAAAGTAAAACCCTGTGTTGGCTCTGGCTGAGATGGAGTTAACTTTCCCCATAAGCAGCCCCCATAGTGCTGTGCTTTGACTGGTAGCTAGCAAGGTGCTGGTAACACACCAGTCCTTTGGCAACTGCTGAGCAGTGCCGGCACAGCATCAAGGCTGTCTTCAAACCCTTCCCTCCAAAGGCCAGTAGGCTGGGGGTGGGCTAGAGCCTTGGGGAGGACACAACCAGGACAGCTAAGCCAAGCTGACCAAAGAGATATTCCATATCATATGATGTCATGCTCAGCAATATAAGCTAAGAGAAAAGAGGAGGAAGGGTGATAATTCGTTACTAAAGCGCTTATCTTCTGGAGCAACCACTGTTTCCTGAGGCTCTACCTCCCAGGAAGTGGCTGAACATTGCCTGCTGATGGGAAGTAAAGAATACATTTTTTTGTTTTCTTTGCTCCCATGCATGGTCTTTGCTTTTTATTATTATACTGCCTTTATTTTGAACCATGAGGTTTTTTGTCCTCTTATTTTCTTCCCAAGTCCTGCTGGGGAAAGGGAGTGACAGAGTGGGGAGAGACAGAGCAGCTTAGTGGGCATCTGATGGCCAGCCAAGGTCAACCACCACAAGCCATTATAACTGACTTTGAAGTGTGCAAACTGGAGCCAGGTTAAGTAACAGTTTATACATTCTATGATTTGAAATGACACAGCATTGCTATAGCTTCAGACAATGTAACTTGACTCGATTTTTAAATAATTTTTGATGGGGTTTGGTTTTTATTTTTTCCCTTCTGCCTTACCACAGGATTTACCCACCCCACCCTGAACTGGAATGCTATACATTAAGCAAATTCTGGAGTTCTTTTCACAAGCTATCTTTTGGCTTCATGCTGCTCAAAGTAATAAGTTTGTCAATTCTGCAAATGCAATCTCAACAATCAATCATCCATGTGAGAAAATTTCTCTCCTGCCTGAAAGCCATTTGATTTAAAAAAAAATCCTAACGCTCTTATTTCTGATACTAGTACCAACGACTACAAACTCTTGATGCTTTGACAGAACACTTCAGAAAAGGATTGGGGACCATCAAGTCACATTATTACAATAGAACACCAGAATGAGTGGGTGTCAAAAGATTTCTTCCAACTAATTTTCCACAAGAAATATTTGTGAGGGAGGGGGGATGGTAAAAGTGAAAGGGGGTAATTCATAAGACCCATCCTAGCAGGTCTTACACAGACGTTTTCATACTACAGTATATTTAGGTTTTTGATTGAAATTTCTGACACATCTGAACTTAAAATTATCATGTTTCTTCTGCTCGGTATTTCCCTTTCATTCCAAGTAATAGATACTAGCTTTCAGTCTCTCCCATCACTCATGTGCTACGGAAGAAGCTTCAAGTCTACTGCCAAAATGTGATTAAACTTTGTTGAATCTGAAAGGGTTTAAATAATCTGCCTAAATGCCTTAAACTTTCAAACGCAAAGTCTATTTCCCACATTTCTAAAAGCGAACACAGACACAGGTCCCCCACTTTATCCACTATGACAAAGACTGGATCTGTTATTCTTCCTACCTATATTCCATGATACCAAACCCAAAAATTTAATTCAAGACCTCTTCAACTATGTTTTTCTCAATTTAATTGATTTACTCAATGTTATTAATTATTTTAATCTGGTATTTCTATCAAAAGCCTGACAGATTGTGGCATTGGTTGGTAGAGTTTTAATATCCAGTTAAACTTTGTTTTCAGGAAAGTGGCAAAACACATATTTTGATGGAAAGTAATCCAGCATGTGAATATAATTAAAATCCAACTCCAACCAATTTCTCTCTCAAGTCAGGAGCTGAAATGCAATCAATACTGGCACAGGAAAATCCCATGGGAGACAGTGGCTGAAGATTAATTTTCTATCTATTCAAACCTGGCCTTCACTTATTGAATTACATTGTTACCTACTCTGACAGTCAGCAAAATAACTCACTCATTTCTCTGCAATGAATCTCCAGACCAATATCTCCCTCCCTTGTGAGGCAGATAAAATCCATTTCTCTTTTCAGTTCACATTTGTGCCATTTTAAGGAGCTTTTTATTTTTTTTTTAAATAAATAGATTATTTTTTCATGTGTCTACTATTCACCATCAGAATAAAAGAAAATTGATAGAGCAGCTAAAATTCAGGTAAAGTGGGTTCTTCTGTAAGAATTCTTTGCAATCTTGGCTAAATCACTTTTTCCATGATCTAAAATAAGCTGGAGATTACTTTCTGGTTTTTGTAAGCCAAACACATAGCAGAAATAAGGCAGCTTCTCTCTCAAGAGCTTTGTAAACAGAAATTGATGTATGTACATGAGGTAACTGAAGCTGTATGCCAAGTCACTGAAAGATGCATATAGAAAAGCAAACAACCATTAAAACAAAATGAAACAAGGTCATTTCACGACACTCTAGCATAGTTTTGATGCCCATTTCACTGCAGCCAAACATATCCCGATTCCTTTCCACAGCATTCTGTTACTTTTCATCGTCATTGCAATAGGAAGATGAGTGGATTTTTTATCTCTCCTTGTAAATTTTCATTTAGTTGAAAGGCATTGGGTACTGTAGAAATGAGAAACATTTTTTTTCCACAAATATAAAACTTACTGGTTTTTTCTTCTTGCAGCTGTTAAAAAGTGAAGATCAGAAAACTGGGCTTAATTAAAAAAATACCACCAATAAAACACACAAAATCCCCCAATCACTCAAACTGAAGCAACCCTTCAGTTGTTTTCTGAAGACCATGTTTTCACAAACGATGCAGAATTTGCCCAAAGCATTAGAACAGATTTGGCCTCAGCACAAAAGAATAAAAGGTGGATTTTATTTTATTTTTAAATTGCTGAACAGATATCCAGCAATAAACAATGGCATCTGTCTGCTTTCGTGCTTATGTAAAATAGACAGGAATTGGTACTAGTATTTTCCATTGCCCTAGTATCTAGGGAATTTATTTTGCATGAAACCTCGCTGTCCTTATCAATGCCATTTTAGAGAATGAATGTGGAGATGGAATTTTAATTGTTACAGTTTTACGGACATTAAAATTCTTGCTTTTTCATTCCTTTCTGTCTTTCCTTACAGATTTCCATAAGTTTTATGTTTTCAACTCTAGGTTTCTGCTCCTTTTTGATTTCTGAATATCTATTGAAATTTCTAAATGTGAAATTTTAAACATTTGAGTCTCTCTGTCTGTGGTTCTTTTAGTCCAGTCCCAGATCTACTCTGTACAAATGAATGCCATCATATACAAGCAAATGCTATCATATACAAAAAAAAGCATAGATTTTTTCCTCAGTTCCATACTCAAAATCAATTTTGCTGTTTTGTTGTTTTTTTCTCCTTCCCTGAGGAAAGTAACTCAGCAGAACCACATACGGAGCCCCTCCAACACTGCTTGTGGCCCCATTAAGAAGTTACAGCTGGAGCTGATGGGGAGAGTGAAACGAGAAGTTGCTTGAAGCACACAGCTCAGCT
This sequence comes from Psophia crepitans, assembly GCA_013399095.1. Classification (NCBI taxonomy): domain Eukaryota; kingdom Metazoa; phylum Chordata; class Aves; order Gruiformes; family Psophiidae; genus Psophia; species Psophia crepitans. The sequence continues at coordinate 699,914 of VWZZ01004209.1, read as the reverse complement.
ATACGCCTGCAGCAAGCAAAGCATGGGAACAGCTCTTCTAAGCACAAGACAGAGGGAAGTTAATTCTGAAGAAGCAGCTAGAATGCGTTTCTAACAGGAGTAGCACTTTCATAGCATTTTTAAAAATGTCATGAATGCATCACCTTCTGATAACTTTATTTTCTTTTCAATAGATGTGATTTTCCAGCTGTGGGAAAACTGCTGAGTGTTTTAGGTGGTTGTGACAGGACTGCAAACAGTTTACTTTATTTTTGTTTCTGTGCCAGTGGGGGACTGTGATCTTCATTCAGCTACACTAAAATTTTAAGTAAAGTGACATCTTTCTGTCTACTTTTAGGGACAAAACTCAATCAAAAGAGTTATAAATAAAATAAGAAAACAGCTGACTCAGAACTTCAATATTCTTACTTTATCTGTTCGACAACGGAGATGTTAAATCTAAGTATATAAACATATTCATATATATATAAACATAATATATATAAACATATATATAGGGTCCGAGCAGCTTCAGATGTAGGAAAACAGGCTTCTGTTTGCAACTGTCAGTGTGTCATGCTCCAGAGCCATTTATTTAAAATACACATGCATTGTTTCCAGTGCTTTTAGTGTTTCCATACGCTTCTAAGAAAATGAATGTAACTCTGGAATGAGTATTTATATTTAAAAAAATAAATTATTTTATAGCACTCTTTATTTTCAGTGTTCTGCCAACTGAATAACATTATGTATCAAATACAGAGTCAGATTAACTAAAAAGCATTTATTTGCCTCTTAAATAATTTTTCTGAATGCAAACTATTTTTGGTTGATAATCATTTCTCTATATCTAAGTTACAGGCTTGTGCCTGTCTACTGTATACACAACTATATCAATTTTTATCGATGGTTCAAAACCTTCTCTGTGCATCCATTTATCTGACCTTCACGGTTCACAGCTTCTGATCAGATCTTTTAGATACCCACAAAATTATTATATATGCCAAACATAACAGTGTTTTCTTTTTCTTTGTATCCCAACCTATTCACAAATTCACTTCATCATGAGTTTGGCTTCATGAATAAATGAATCCTGGATGTAATTCATTTATCAAATGTAAGGACTTGGAAGTCTGGAGACAGACTTTTTGGTAGGGCCTGTAGTGATAGCAAAAGGGGTAATGGTTTTAAACTAAAAGACAGTAGATTCAGGCTAGAAATAAGGAAGAAATTGTTTACAATGAGGGAGGTGAAACAGTGGAACAAGTTGTCCAGAGAGGTGGTAGATGAACACTTCCCCATCCCTGGAAGTGTTCAAGGTCAGGTTGGCCAGGGCTCTGAGCAACCTGATCTAGTTGAAGATGTCCTTGCTCATTGCAGGGGGAGTTGGACTAGATGCCCTTTAAAGGTCCCTTCCAACCCAAACTATTCTGTGATTCTATGACAGTCTGGTGCTCTCGTAGCATTTCAGTGAATTACATTTTAGAGAAACAGACAAATACCACAACTTGGGGAATTATAGTTTCTTGTAAATAAGTTAGTCCACTGTAGACTAGTGGTCCAAATGGGATAGAACATGGCAATACATCATGCTAAAAACAAAAATCTGTTTAATTAATATATTTTCCACAGGAAGTGGAGTAGATGCTCAGATTTATTCTTTTAAATGGAAGATAAGAATTCAGATTCCTACTGAATTTAACAAATGGAACTTGTTATTCCACCTTGTAAGCCAAGACCATTTCTCTTTCTCCTTGACGTTTACTTGAAAACTGGAAGTACAAGTTGCCCGAATCAGTCTGTTCCTGCAACTAATGCCCACTGAGCTCAGGGAGACTACCTGCTTGCAACCACGGGCCCACAGCAAGCAAGCCACAACACATGTACCTCTGACCTGAAAAAGCAACGAAGAGACAGTATTCTGTAAGAGTCCCAACAAGGTAAATCTACAGAGGTTAGATCAGATGACAGGAGGGGCTGAAAATCTGAAACCAGCTACGCGTATTTGCAATTAATGGAATTTATTTTAATGACTTACGCAAACAGCTTGTCTTTCCTGAAAGTAACGCAGTATTTTAGTGAGATGGACTTAGTATGTGTTGAAATCTTGGTTTCTTATCTAATAATCAGGAAAGAATTAAAAGTTATGTTATTTTCTCATGATTACAGATCACAGCTGACCTCTACAGAAAAGCTGAATAAAGCCTGCTGTAACAACATCAGGATGTAAAAATTCATATCTGTCCTCTCCTATTTTCTCTTTACCTACAATGTCAGGTAAAATGAAATATGTGTTTTAAATATTTAAACACATGAGACATTTAAGAAGTTTATCTTCCTAAAAGTAAGTGTGCCACTTCATCCCCACCACTTAAGTCATCGGCAACCTCTCCCAGTCACTACCATGTTTCAAGGGTGATGGAAAGCTGCACTCATAATGACATCAGCACCCTTGGATCAATTCCATCTGGTCCCATGGACTTTTGTACATCTGACACACTTCAGTGGTCCCTAAATCTATCTTCCTCTATTGTGGGAATCGCTTCTCTCCCATGGCTCTGCTGCCAGGCCAAGGCACCTGGCAGACTGAGGCAAAGAAGGCACCAAATACCTCATCCTCACTATGTCCTTAGCCACAAGGTCACCTTCCCATTAAGAAGTTTCTTTAGCTTTCCTCTTTCCTTTTGATATCAATGCACTTAAAGAAGCACTTTTTGTTGCTCTTTATGTCCCTCAGCAATATAAATCCCAGCTGAAATCTGACTTTGCTAATTCTATCCCTTCCATCCCTGAAGGTTCAGGCAACCTCTCCGTAACCATCCTGGGTGATTCATCCCAGTCATGAGTTCAGGAGCCAAGATGTGTAGACCCATCTGACTCTTAATCTTGAAGATTCTCTTCTTTATAAGTGACAACTCAGGAGTTTAGGACCAGGGTGTCCACTAACACAGATTTTCCTGCCTTCCCTTAAGATATCATATATTGGACAGAACTGCCTACTTCAGTTTTGATAGTGGCTTGACCAGCTAAGATGATGTCACTAGCCAATGCTAGGAATATTAGAATGATCATATTAGAATAAAAGCACATCTTACTCTAACTGATTAAAATGTTATAAGCAGTTCAGAAAAGCCCAGTGAATTATTTAAAAACCCCACTTTAAAATTCATAGCCTTCTTCAAATTATTGTAGTCACATCTCACTAGACTGCTAAAAAATATGTAATAAAATAAAAATATCCATTGTTGACAAAGGTTCCGTAGAACACTTAGTCATCTACAAGTTCAAGACCTGGATAATTTAGATTTTTCATACATCATCCAATTAAATTTCAAACTAGAGACTGTTCTACTCTTATTGGGATAAATTATACTACCTACCTTTTACCACCCCCACATCTGATTAAAGATCATATCCCTGGAGAGTAAGAACTGTTAAATCATCTTAATGCTTCATTGGGAATTAGTTATAATACCCATAGAATATGAACATTTAATTAATGTGATTTTTTTTCATCTGATGTAGTTGTCTGCCATTTTTTGCTAAGCCATCAACTGATCCTGTTTCACAGCACATTTTCAGTCATACTGGTTAGGTCCAAATTTTGTACATCCTGCAGCATACTAATTGGTTATTACTCTTTCTTCTTAATTTGTACCATCTTCTGTGTCAATAACAACATTAAAAACAGTAAAGCCCTGCTTTGAGAAAGAGGTTGAAATACATGACCTCCAGAAGCCCTCCTAATCTAATTTTTTCTGTGATTCTCTGAGTTAACACTAATGAGGCTCAAAATACTATGCAAACATCATTCACTAAGTCATGATTGCATAAATGTAATGCGTTTTTTTACTAATTACATGCCAGCTGTATCCAGGTAGGTAACACTAAACCTTGCACTGACCTCTGGGTTACATGTGAACTAGACTTTCCCTACAGATTAAATACCATATAATAATTTAAGTAAACTACCATAACACTGTGTAAGACTATTTATATGTTTTTTAAAAACACTAGTATGGCGGAAAGCAACAATGTCATAAATTAGAAGAATAGCATTCACAGAGACTGGGGGAAATCTAAGCACGTCATATGGAAGAAAAAAAAAACAAACAAGAAAAGGAAAACAAAAAAAGGGTGAAGAAACAAGACAACCTTTAGGTGTTGAAACAACTAAAGAAAGAAAGCAAAAGAAAATACCTTCGTAAAACATCAGTTGAAAACAAGTTCAAAAGTATTTAGGGTCTGGACAATGTGATTCCCCACTGGATTAAAAGTTTTTTCCAACATGCACCATAAAGGAGAGCTGCAAGAGTAGCTGTAATCCACCCTGTTACATATCACCTCTAAAACCTCTGAAAGACTTCAAGTCGCAAGACAAAGCAGAAACACAGATCCTCTCCACAGCCATGCGACAAGGGATGTTTGTGAAGCTAAACCCCAGACTGGTCCCTACTCAAGGCGTGACTCAAGTGCAGAACTACAGAGAAAATGACCTTGCATAAGCAAGAGGCTTTAGTTCTGAAGCTCTGCTACTTTGTCATACTTATGGCAGTACTGGAAACTAGAGATGTTAATGAAGAGAACTGCAGGAAAGGGTAACGATGGATACAGAGGAGACTTACCATCCACTTACAAACACCCACAAATGAAATGCTTTGTATTAGATATGGTTGTCTTCTTCAGTCTATTATTTTTTTCATCTATTCTCCAAAAAACAAACCAACCAAAAACATCTCGGTGTGACCCACACATTTCAAGTGACATGTCAAAACACTCGTACAACAATGCTATCTATAATCAAGCAACAAAGCATTTGCTAAAAATCACTACTTCAAATGCTATAAACATTCTATAACAAGTTCAGCTTTTGGAGTTGCTTTTATTTACTAATAAGCAATTACACTGTGTTCACTGCAATTATTATCACTCATGCATTTGATATGAGTAGGAAATATCCTGAAGGAAGAAACTTTCCATTAAACTGATGAACCACTAGCTTTAGGGCTGAATTCTGATCTTTGGTGTGGCATAAACTTAGCCTCCATGGGGAGACTTCAAGCACTGCTCTTTTGTGCAAATTTGCCTTCGAGGTAGGATTCTCCGCATTAAGAACATCCTCATCTTTTTTAGGACATTGACAACTACAGTTATCACTCTTGCCATTATTATTTCATAACTCTGTTTCACAGGTAGGAGATAGCTTTGGGGCAGTCATATATTTCATTATCATGTATATTTCATTGCAGCCTTGAATGTATATTCATTTGGGATAAGAGAAGACTTGCACAAATTCGAATAAAGGAATATAAACCTGACACCCAGGTTTTCAACCAGAATACTATTAAAAAA
>VWZZ01004209.1:672612-694550 GCA_013399095.1 Psophia crepitans | reverse complement strand
AAAAAAGAAAGAAAGAAAGAAAGAACTCCTGCTCCCTCTGGCAAAAGATGATTATAATTTCAATAGGAAGCTCAAAGGAATGCCTTTTCTCCCTATGGGCTGGACTCAAGCTTACCTATAATGCCTTGAGATGGAAAGCCCTGACATGTTTCCCAGGGATAGCTGGTAAAAGGCAGACAATGCACAATGTAAAAAGCCTTGGTACTAATGGGGCCAGCATCAGGCATGCCCTCACTATCAGTTCTGATGCTCATTTTCCAAACAATCACACCCAAATCACATCGTTAGAAATTGTAACACTGCATTCCAGATGTGAGCACTGCAAAAACGCTGGGTTTGGCATTTTCCTAAAAGGCCTGGAAGTCAAGGTGCTGTGAAATTACTAGAAATAAGAACAATAAATCCTCTTGTATGAAAAGGAAGAACAACAGATGGAGGGCCAAAGAACATAAAAATATAGTTTTCCTGCTTGCTCCTCCTCCCCATACACTAAAGATGACATGCTTTGTGCTATCTTTTCACAGGATTTTGCTGTTTCTTCACTACTGCAAGAAGCATATATTTTAACCATAAACATTACTTCAATTATACAATGCAGTGTGAGAGATAAAACTCCCCAAAACATAATTAATTTGTTACTACAAAAAAAAAAAAAAAGATAACATACGGATCAACTTTTTCAGGCAGTTCATTTTCAAACATATTAATTCAAATGGAATTTTTTCAATGTATGTACCAAAGTAAGGACATTCTGTGATATCTAGAACATAAGAAGTTAAAAGAGTAACATCTCTGAATATGTGGTATATTTGAGAAGCACAGGACAGAAGCTCGGAGTAATCTCAGCAACCAAAAAGTGCAACAATCAGGAAATATTTTCTGAAAATGGAAATAGGTGGGGACATCTATGGGAATCTATCAAATTTTTCCCCCTTCATTTAGTAAAATTTTAAATTCATTATAAACTTAATTATTAACTCAAAGTACTACTTGCCAGTACCAAAAGATATAGGTTAATATTCTACATATATTAATAAAACTGAAAATATAGTTGAAAAATATGACATTTATTACAGATTACAAATTCCTGTTCTAATGAAACTTCTCTAAGGCTTTAAAAATGTTCCCCATATGGATGTATCAACAGTCCTATTCTGACAGTCTTTCATAATGGAAGAGGAGGCTCAGCGGAGACCTTATTGCCCTCTACAACTCCCTGAAAGGAAGTTGTGGAGAGCTGGGGATCGGCCTCTTCTCGCAGATAACCAGTGACAGGACAAGGGGGAACGGCTGCAAGTTGCGACAGAGGAGGTTTAGGTTGGAGATGAGGAGAAACTTCTTCTCAGGAAGGGTGATTGGGCATTGGAATGGGTTGCCCAGGGAGGTGGTGGAGTCACTGTCCCTCGGGGTGTTTAAAGAAAGGTTGGATGTGGTACTTAGGGACCTGGTTTAGTGGTTAATAGGTGGTGGGGCAGATGGTTGGATAGATGATCCTGGAGGTCTCTTCCAACCTTAATGATTTTATGATTCTATGATTCTATGATATAATTTATACCAGCACAAATGTTCTTTCCTTCTTCTAGCTTAGGTCAGTCTAAGAGCAAAGTACTCTGGGAAAATGTCTGCTCTGACTCTATAAAAAAAAAAAAAAAAGACTGCACTAGGGCACTTGTCTGTATAGCTAATGCCCATTGTAGTGTACCAAAACAAATGAAATCTCCATAAAAATTCATGGTATATTACCAAGAATCAGAATAATTGTGGTACAAATGCAGCCCAAGTTGTCAAAAAATTCAAATTCAAATATCTCCATCAAACATCAGTCAACTAATATTTACAAATTTAGCCAGTGACCAATTTCAATATCATGATTCTCCAAGAATGTGCACACACAAAAAAAAATCTAAAAAAAGTGCTAAATGGTGTTTTCCAGTGAAATTTTCACATGCCTACTTCTACCACACATCATAAAGAGATGAGAGATTAAACAGAAAATATATATGTAACTATAATTTCATCAGATATCTTCAATATCTTGCACTGATGAAAAACCCTAGCAAGTTCAGTAGTAGAAGAAAATTAATCTTAAAAAATAGCTGTACCTTACATGAAGAACAGGAACAACAAAATGAATCCCTGAAGAGACCTGCTGTAAGTACAAGGACTACCTGTTGGCACCTTCTTGAGAACTGGGATGTACAAATCAATTATTGTCAAGTTATCTACCTACACTTTCCAATCTGTGTGAAATACACCTTGCCCACTTATTCATCACAGATGAGAACAGCTAGGGCAAATTCTTTATGACTCATTTTAACAATTTTTTTTCCAGCATCAAAGTATCAAAGGACAAAGAGAAGATAAAAAGAAACATGAGATGCTATAATTGTGACTGCATCCATTTCACATAGTTACTTGTGATGTTATGGCATCAAACCCTGTTAGTATACAGTGAAAGCAGAGGGAATAAGAGCACCACACAACTTTAGATAAGTCAGTTGTCTGGCTACTATCGCTAGGCTGCCCTACTGTAAAAGGAGACTAGGTCTTCTACAGCGCTTAAACAGCACTTGAATTCATCTTAAATTATTTGAGACAAATTTCTCACTGGAAGTGTCCATCCTTCACTGCCTATGAAATGCTGAAAATGAATAGCTTTAGCTCAGGAAGAAAAGCATGCTTTGAAATCCACTTGTAGCTAAAACCAGATGGCAGGGTATTGGTTTTGTTATTTGTATGCTGGTATCCAGAGCCAGTGAAAGTACTGAGAGAGAACTCCTTTTACATCAGCAGATACAAGGGAGATTTCTAAAGGTACGTATTATCAGAAGAAGGTTAAAAAAATCCTTCTGAAAGCAGAGGAAATTCATATCTGCTGGATGACATGTAATACGTAAAGCAGTCCCCACCCCAGCTTTCTCTGTACTGTCAGGGCAGATCTTTACTTTCAGTCTCACTTTCAGTCCAGCAACAGGCAGTTGTTGGACTTGCAGTAACCTGGCATCACCCTTCCAGTCTCTAGAAAAGTCGCTTTATACCTGTTACCTTCGAGACTCGATCCCTGCAGTCCCCCATCTGCTCTGACCCAGCTCCAGAACCTTCTCCCAACTGACCGTGTTCAGGTGCCATTTCCCCCTCAAGGGCTCTACCTGACCCAACATGCAGCTCCTGGGACATCGGCTGACTGACTGAGAAAACTCTTCTTTTCAGATGCAAAATACATAATATACTACACTTTTTTGCTCAATAAAGCAAAACATTCTGCCATTTTTCAATGTATGTTATGAGAAGAAAAGCCAGAAAATTCCCAAGTTCTTCTGGCCAGAGAAGAAAAAAATAAAATCAGCCTTTATTTTATCAAATCTAGAGTAGGTTCAGACTCGGTTTCAAGTAAACCTGGGCTGATATGCTATGAAAGTCCCTTTTAGTGGTAACTGTAGCTGCAAATCAAAGCAAATTTTTCAACACTCGATATGATAAACTACTAGAAAAGACAAGACTTGTGTAAGTCTATAAACAAAAACTCAATAAACTTCCAATGCCACTGTCAGGATGCCTCTGCATCTCGGTGTCTCTTCTATGGAAGAAGCAGACGTAGAAAGAGCGTGCCTTTTATACTCCGCTTCCTTCTGACCAATATTTGACTATAAATACACATTTAGAAAAATAAATAATTGGGGGGGTAGAAATTATTTTGCTTTCTAAAAAGCATAGGATGTGTAAGTTCTGGGGCGATGCGTCCTGTTTGAAAATTTTCTTGGCTCTAAGCTCGCTGGTATAAAACAGGAGATGGATTTGGTGGATGGAAAGAGAACAGGTTATAGTTTACCCACATTTTCCAAGGAAGAATAGGATGTTTTAAAAAATAGTTACAAAAGAACAGGCAAAATACTATTAGAATCACTTCCTATGTTTTCCATCCGATGCATTCCACCTTATATGCCCAGAATTGTGGTATGTTAAAAACCACCAGAAATTTATTTGATATTATATTTACATCCACACCTAATAATCCTTTCATAGTTTTACAACAGTTTTTAACTTGATATTGATATATAATTTTTTCATCATTATTATTAAAAAAAAAAACAAAACCTTGATAGCTGCAGTAATGCTGCAGTTTTAAACTCAGTGTGCCCTAACATTTCATATATTTTTCCAAAATAACAAGGCATCACTGAACTAGGAATACTATCTAAACCCTATGTCAAAGGCAGCCTACTATTTTTAAAATATTTTTTCCTTGCAAGTTTTATAAAGTAATAATTTTTTTTTTAATCATATTTAAAACCACTCTAAGCATGTTCCAGACTACTTCCTTCTAGTGGAACCCACACACTGACCCTAGTCGCAGTGTGAATGCACACTTTGTGCAGGTGCTTACTCCTCAAAGGGACCCATAATTCTAGAGCCTTCATGATAATTCAGTAAAATAAACACAAACTGTTACATCACTTAATCCATGATCAATAACTGCACAAGAAGTACTGCTCTGCTAGTTATAATTGCAATCCAACATGAGAGTGCATGAAGGACGTCTCTAATCAATCACTCAGGCTACCTAGAGACACAACTCTTGCCAGGGGATGCAACTGGCTGCTCCCAGTTGAAGCCTAATGAGTGAGACCTACAGAGGAGCTGCAAACTTACAATGAGCTGTGGCTGGTTTGATGTTAAGGAAACATTTGTTTATTTATTTGTAATATTTAGTCCTTTCAGATAAATCACTGAAAAATTCCAGTCTTCTTTTCCTTAGGCTGTTGCAGCTTGTGCAGGAAGGAGTTTATAAAAATTTGCCAAGACATTACACTTGAAAAAGCTAGAAAACAAGCAAGATGCAAAGAGGAAATGAGAGAAACGCTAAGGAAAGACTCAAGGAAGAATGAAAATGAAGCAATTGAGCAATTCCATGCGTCGTGACGAGGTGGATTACCTGAACACACGTAAACAGAAAAATTAGATTTCATAGAAACATAGAACCAGAGAATGGTTTGGGTTGGAAGGGACCTCAAAGATCATCTAGTTCTAACCCTGCTGCCATGGGCAGGGACACTCTCCACTCGACGAGGTTGCCCAAAGCCTCATCCAACCTGGCCTTGAACACTTCCAGGGATGGGGCCTCCACAGCTTCTCTGGGCAACCTGTTCCAGTGCCTCACCACCCTCACAGGGAAGAATTTCTTCCTGACTTCCAATCTAAATCTCCCTTCCTTCAGTTTAAACCCATTCCCTTTTGTTCTTGTAAACAGCCCCTCTCCATCTTTCCTGTAGGCCTCTTTAGGTACTGGAAGGCCGCAATTAGGTCTCCCCGGAGCCTTCTCTTCTCCAGGCTGAACAAGCCCAACTCTCTCAGCCTGTCCTCATAGGAGAGGTGCTCCAGCCATCTGATAAATTTTTTGGCCCTCCTCTGGACTCGCTCCAGCAGTGAAAGCATCTATGCTTTAGAAAGTATTATAAAGAAGGTGTGGAATCATTAGAAATAAAATGGAGACCAGTGCAAAAAAAGGAAAGGACTGAAGAATGAAGCAAAGATGACTATAAATAGGGTGGGATACAAAGGACCAGATGAGAAAACAGGCAAAGCAATATTATAAGTTAAGGGAAAGGGCATCGTAATGTGGTACCACTCAGCTGTCCAATAAAAGCAGTGCAGCATTTGCCCAAATACTACACAAGCAGTTGACACCTGCGAATTAAAGTGCATGACAGAGACTGCAATATATCAAACTGAAAGGGTTCCAGGAAATAGGACAGTGAATGAAAACCTGAGAGACCTGTATTAAATTACAAGTTTGGCTATTCTCTTCCTATAAGATATGAAAAATGGGAATATATTACCTCCTACCTTGTTGTGAGGATACAACTCATTAATTATCATGAAGTGCTCACACATTACAGCACTGTGGGGGAAATAAGCAAGTAGAATCTAATTGCACTTGTAGGATAAAGAGTACAGAGGGTATATTACTGATTGATGGACTAAAGGGTTACAAATTGATTGTTTTATCTGAGAGACTGGGAAATCCAAAGGCCAAAGAATGATTGGACTTCATGTGCTTTTTTCTTTTTTTTTTTTCTTTTTTTAAGTCCCAGCAAACACAGCCATTAGATTCAAAAGGGCCCGTCGAGACAGCAGATGAAAAATGAGAGAAAAGGATCTCCTGAATGCAGTACTTAAACAGGAAGAAGGAAAGCAAACTGTACTACAGCATATTAACATACACCAGAAAAAATACAGTTTAAGTTGCATGCTTGTTCTTCTGATAAAGCTATCATTTTCAAAGGATGAGTGGAGACAAATAAAAACTGGCTGGCAGGACCTGTGAGATTAATTTCTTCTAATTCTTCAAAATTGTAGAGTTAAGATCTAAAAGCATCTGTTATAGGAACTTGGTCAACAGAGAGAAACACACATCGAGAAGTGATTTAGCTGACCTTAGACACTTTTCTCAGAATAAATGGAACAGCTCTCTAGAGGTATCCAGAGCGACTAGCTTAGATACCTAATTTTAATAAACAAATTTCTGCTACTGGTTTTTCCTACTTACACTGAAAGGCAAACATAATACCATGTCCTGTGATTAAACAAAGGCTCACAGCATGGAAGAGAACAAATTATGAGCTTGTTAGAGACAGAAAAGAATGGATGGCAAAACCAGTGTTACTAGCCACTGCTTCAGAGATGATTCTATTAAAATCTCTCTCTTAAAAACAAAACAAAACAAAAAAAACCCAAACAAAACATGCCACCTAGGTCCTCTCAAGCATTTTATCAGGCAGGAACAGGGGAGAAGAATCTGTGGTGTTTGCATACATAACTCAGACCTGGATGCAAGTTTTCTCAAAATAAATAAATAAATACATAAATAAAATTTTAACTGATTCTTACTACCTTAATGAGATGGAAATCATCAACAAGCATACCCACAACTCTCTGTTCCCAACAAAGTGCTAAAACTAGGAAAAAAAATAAAATCTTGGATTTCTAATCTGCATTTATCTAATCAGCCCCAACTTTACGAAAACAATTTCTACTTTTTCATCTTTTTAATAAATATCTGCATAAAAATTTCAACAGTGAAAAACTCAAGACATATGGAAGAACCTTTTTTAGGATGTACATGTTAGTGGTTCCTGAAATACTGGGCTTTTAAAGTGATCCAAATCTGCAAGTATAAATTACATCTCTAAAATAATTGTCCTTTTTCTATAATATAGGCTGTTTATTTGGAGTGCAGTGACAGGACAGGTATTGGGTTCAAATTAAAAGAGGGGAGGTTTAGATTGGACGTTAGGAAGAAATTCTTTACTGTGAGGGTGGTGAGGCCCTAGAACAGGTTGCCCAGAGAAGTTATTGAGGCCCCATCCCTGGAAGTGTTCAAGGCCAGGTTGGATGGGGCTTTGGGCAACCTGATCTGGCAAAGGGTGTCCCTGCCCATGGCAGAGGGATTGGAACTAGATGATCTCTGAGGTCCCTTCCAACCCTAACCATTCTGTGATTCTATGATCCTATAAATAAGATTTATTTTGTTTATTAAGAATTAATACTGATATTGCAGCTGAAGGAAAATAATATTTAGCATCATTATGAAATATTAATCTTTTCTAAATAGCAAGAATCATAGAATCTTTTAGGTTGGAAAGAACCTTTTGGTATTACCAAGTCCGACTGTTAACTTAGCACTGCCAAGTCCACCACTAAACCATGTTCCTTAAGTACCACATCTACACATCTTTTAAATGCCTCCAGGGATGGTGACTCAACCACTTCCCTGGGCAGCCTCTTCCAATGACTGACAATCCTTTCAGTGAAGAATTTTTTCCTAATATTCAATCTAATCCTCCCCTGGTACAACTTGAGGCCATTTCCTCTTGTGCTAATGTTTGTTACTTGGGAGAAGATACCAACACCCACCTGACTACACCCTCCTTTCAGGTAGTTGTAGAGAGCAAGAAGGTCTCCCCTGAGCCTCCTTTTCTCCAGACTAAACAGCCCCAGTTCCCTCAGCTGCTCCTCACAGGACTTGTGCTGCAGCCCCTTCACCAGCTCCATTGTCCTTCTTTGGATACAAAGAAGAGGAATTCAAGTGTTTCTCTAGGATGAACAAATCCAGCAGTCGGCACATACTCTGCACGAGTGGCTGAGATGTCTGAGACTGGCCTCTCACTTCACAGTGTGATTAGAACTCACGGAGAATTTTTGAATGGTATCTCCATCAGTCAAAAAATTTGTTCTGATCAGCTTGCCAAAAAAGCTTAATCATCTCACAGAAAGCACACACTTGTAAACAACCAGAACTCGTAAATACTATACTTTCTCAGTATCTTTTCCCTTCACATTGTTTTCTAATCGTAGAATTAAACAAAGAGATGAAAAGCAAAGCAAAACAAAACAAACAAAACCTCTTTTTTTTCCTTCTCCGTCTTTGACCTTTTGATTTGAGGGCTGTTACAAAGGACAGAAAAAGATTTATTTCAACAAATATAGCCCTATAAACATAATGGCGTCTCAAGGAAAACCACAGTCTCAATGCTATATTTTTATATTTTACACAGTTCATATAGCACAGAACTGTGAGACTAAACTCTGGAACAGTATTTTCTTTCCTGCCTTGTCTGAGAGATTTGGATTTATGTTATAGAAGTAGTCACCCTGAGACCTTTTCCAGTACTATTTAATCATAACAGATACAGCAGGCTCTTTTACTTCACACTATAATCTACCATTACTATATGGTATATTTAGATTCAAAATCCAGTGTAATTTGGATTTATAATTCTGTTTCCAGAAGTGATTAGCACCTGCAGTCCTAGTCAATTCAATCAAAAGAAACCAATATCTTTCAAATTTAGGTTACTTTTAATGAGTTTTACTTAAAGTACGCAAATTCTAAAACTCAGGACAGTGCACTTCGTTGTGTCTGAATTCCAGTACTTGTAACTCTATAGAAGCATATCAAATAGTTCTGCTTGGCATGATATATGTACCTTCTTTAATTGCCTTACAGCAGAAGCATCAATTACAATAGTGATGCCATCAATCTCTAAAGAATAGTTGATTAAAAAGTGCAAATGAAGCATGCTGGCAATTCTGATTAATACATTTACAACATTTTTTCTATGGTTTTATAAATTAAATCTATAATGAAGACAAGCAGTTGTATTATCTCAAGTGAAAGTGAGGATAACTTCTTTTCTTCCCAGAAGACATTAAGATTTTTAATAGTTAAAGCCAGATAGGAAACTTCAAACCCCTTAAAGTAAGAGGTTTAGTAGAACCAGGAACTGAAATATCACAGATTTTGTGTAAATCTTGGGACTGGATTTTCAATTTCCCCAAAGCTTATTGCAGTCATATGAGCAATCACAAAGTGCAGGAAAATAGTTATTCAGTAACATTTTACATCTGTTTTCCTCTTGTGTAAAAAAATTCTTACAAAGAATACAGAACAAGATAATATGAGCTTGGAAAATAGGGCCAGAAAATAGTTCCTTCAGAGTAAAGTAAATTATTTACATCTATCATTTTGATTCTCCAGTCTTATAATTGTGATTTTATTACATTTCAAAAAGTGAATGATACTGCTGCCGGGATGTTTTTTTCTCCCAGCACACTGCCTGCCTGATTAGTAACTCAGACTGTATGAGGGAAGACAGACTTTGAGAATTGGAACATGAAATATTAATTGTCTCTTGAGGAAACTTTTGAAGACATTTTTAAGTTTCTTGGTTTTTTGCTTCTACAAAATATTTAAATGCTAGTCTTACAGCTTCATTAATATTTTCAGTCCCTTAATTTTCTGGGAAATGAAATAAAAAGAAACATAATACTTACATCATTCTGATCATCTTTTGCATTGTAATAGATTATATCATTATTCTGTAAGAGAAAGAAAAGTAACTCTGTTAGTTTAAAAGTAGAGAATAAAATTTACTAGCAATAATTCGTACAAAAATACATTTTTAAATAAACCCGCATTTCATTCTCTTTGAAATATGACATAACCAGACTTGTGCTTGCTCTCCTTTGCACGTAATATTTCCCATGCCCATGTTTAACTTCATTCATTTAATGCTTCTTCCCTGGTAAACTACATAAGTCACTCAAACAGCCAGCTAGAAAAGTACAGACAACGCTGGACAAAATCCAGGACTCATAAAAGATTTCCGTAAACTATTTCTTTCGCAGTCTGACTCTTTCACTATGCAATTAGGTGATTTATGCAGCATGAGATCTAACAGGCAACACATACGACGCCACGTGGGCATCGCTAAGTGGGTTAAGTAGTTGTTGCACACAAATTTATTATTTTATTCACCTCCCAAGGTGAATATAAAATCTGGGAAAATACATCACAGGAGAGTCTGGCTGTTGTAGTATAGAGTGGGTCCTGGCAACTCTGTGGAAATACTGTACCATGTAATTCAAGCAAAGCAATGAAGGAGAAGATTACTAGTCTCTATTGCAAATTCTGTCAAAAATCTCTTTCAGCGTAATGTCTACAGTGTTTTGAACACTGGGGTGTTTCCTATGGAACACGTTTTTGTTTTCTCTTGAAATATTTCTGAACTACTTAAAACCCTTGAAGAGTCAGGCTCACCTTGAAGATTTAGCTTTCCATTACATACAATTGCTGTAGTGGGCCCTATACTTGCTTTTACACTATTTTGAATGGAAGTAAGCAATTGTTATGTGCATTGCTGTATGAAATAGGGTTAGGGGTTAGGGTTAGGGTGTATGTATGTGTATGTAGCATTTTTTTAAAGTCCTATTACAGATTGTGAATAAATAAAGAAATGGAGAAGGAGTTACATTTCTTCACATGCCGCATTTTGTTTAAAATAGGCAATCACTTTAACCTCTTATATAGCCTCAATTGGTATTTTCAGTTCTGTTTACAGTAGTACCTTTACATTTATGCATCTAAATAAGAAGTTTACCACAAAAAAAAAATGGCAAGGGCTCTAGCCACACTGGCCAAGTCATAGAAGGTGAACACAGGGACTGGAAGAATAAAGAACTGCCCACTGTAAAGAAGATCACTCAGTGGATAAGGAATTGGCTGGAAGGCCACAATTAGATCCCTCTCCAGCCTTCTTTCTTGGAACAAGCCCAACTCCCTCAGCCTGTCCTCACAGGAGAGGTGCTCCAGCCCTCTGATCAGCTTTGTGGCCCTTTTCTGGACTTCCTCCAGCAGCTCCATGTCTTTCCTGTACTGAGCATTCCAGAGCTGGATGCAGTACTCCAGGTGAGGCCTCAAAAGAGAGCAATAGAGGGGGAGAATCAACTCCCTCAACCTGCTGATCACTCTTGTTTCAATACAGCCCAGGACACGGTTGGCTTTCTGGGCTGCCAGTGGACACTGCCGGCTCATATTGAGTTTTTCATCAACTAGCACCCCCAAGTCCTTTTCCTCTGGGCTGCTCTCAATCCATTCTCCGACCAGCCTGTAGCTGTGCTTAGGATTGTGCTGACTGATGTGCAGGACCTTACACTTGGCCTTGTTGAACTTCATGCAGTTCACATGGGCCCACCTCTCAAGCTGTTAAGATCCCTCTGGATGGCATCCCTTCCCATCAGTGTGTCGACCGAACCACACAGCTTAGTGTCATCAGCAAACTTGCTGAGCATGCCCTCAATCCCACTGTCCATGCTGCCGACAAAGATGTTAGACAGTGCCGGTCCCAGTATCGACCCCTGAGGAACGTCACTCATCACTGATGTCCACTTGAACATCGAGCCGTTGACAGCAACTCTCTGAGTGCAGCCATCCAGCCAGTTCCTTATCCAGTGAGTGGTCCATCCATCATATCCATGTCTATCCAATTTAGAGACAAGGATGTCATGCAGGACAGTGTCAAATGCCTTGCACAAGTCCAGGTAGATGGCATCACTTGCTCTTCCCTTGTCCACCAACAGTGTAACCCATCACATAAGATTGTCTTGGTTTCAGCTAAGATAATTTTCTTTGCAGTAGCTGGTATAGTGCTGTGTTTTAGATTCAGCTTGAGAATAATGTTGATAACACACTGATGTTTTCAGTTGTTGCTGGGTAGTTGTAGTTTTTACAGTACATCAAGGACTTTTCAGCTTCTCTCACCCAGCCAGGTGCACCAGAAGTTGGGAGAGCATAACCCAGACAGCTGACCCAGACTGGCCAAAGGGATATTCCCTGCCATACAGCATTATGCTCCATATTCAACTGGAGAAGCTAGCCGGGAGGCGGGACTGCTGCTTGTAAACAGACTGGGCATCAGGGGTGTGTTTTCCACGTGGTGAGCAATCGCATTTGTGCATCGTTTGTTTTATATACGTTGTTATTATTGTTGTTGTTGTTATTAGCAGCAGCTTTCTCTTTCCTTGTTATCCTATTAAAGTGTCTTTATTTCAACCCACAATTTTTTTTTCCATTCTCCTCTGCATTCCCTTGGGAGGAGAAAGGGTGAGTGAGGAGCTGCACAGTGCTTGGTTACTGACTGGGGTTAAACCATGACAGTTATATCTGTAAAGGACAATTTTTCATGATTTAACCACTTCTAGCTAACAAGAACAAATGGCTTTGTTGCTGATCTGAAAGTAAGTAGTTTAGTTATTTATTAACTTGTTGACACAAAGTATTTGAATCTTCCCATTGTGATACACTTCTGTCACCAGATGATACTGCACACTTATTCAGCAACCCTAAAATACAATGTGAATATCCTCGTTTGTTGTTTTTTTTTCTTTATCTGCTAATGCTGTGAGAGCGAGCATGGTACATACTCACTGCTACTTCTGTTTAGGAATGAAGGGATTTAATTAGACAAGCCTCACGCTGAATTTGTGGAAGAATTACTTTAGGAAACCATATACATAAATTAGAAACTTGCTTTTTGTTTCAATAGTACTTTATTTCCCAGCTTTGGGTATAAAATAATTCCAATGGGAAACACTAGATATTGGGTGGGATTAATGAATTCCTAAATTTCATCACACAGAATCCAAAGTTTTTGGTCTCTATGATCTTGATGTCTAGAGATTTGAAGAAACACAGATTCATCAAATAGAAAAAAAAGCATGGGAAAATATAATCTTTCAGAACATCTGCAGATGAAATTTGGATTCACACCAACACTAACTTACACTTGCATTTTGATTCTCTATGGAGCAAGTTTACAGACACAGTCTATTGATTTGACTAGTTAAATGCCTAATCTCAACTCAGGATGATGTGAATGGAGCTGAAGTTGGCTTGTTATCACAGGAAATATCACCTTTTTTCAATCAAATTCTTTCAAGAACAACACAAAGGGATCACCTTGCAACAAGGCATATCAGACTCTACAGATAATTACGTATAGTAAATCATAATAGTATATCTATGTCATTTTGTTGGTAAAAGATATACGTCCTCTACTCTATCCAGTGCCAAAGAGGAAAAGTCCTTGTTATCACTGCCACCTAATGGCTTCTGTAGGAAAACTTGCCCTGTAAATTCTGTGCTACAATTCCAAGAATTGTCCATGAAATATGGACCCCATCAACTGGGCAAACCTCTTTTTCAGTGGAAACAGGTATGTGATTTTTGAAGTACCTGCTTTTCCACAAGAAATGTTTGCTTTTCAGTCATGAAAAAGCAAACTGGAAGTCTTAAGATTTTCAACAAACACCTAATACTATCTATCATTATCTATTAATAGTATTTAATAGAGCCTTCAGGTCTGTATGTGAGGCTTTCTAGAGAATCTACCTAACTTAGATCCTAGAGACACAAAGTTCAGAACTACCTAAAATAAAATAAAGTTATTAAATAAATAGAAATTAAAAAATAGAGGGAGAACCTAATTTTCTGCAGCTTTTCATATATTAAGAAATTAATGTAATGTAATGTGCTAATTTACAGACATCACAATTACCCCTTTTTTTCCTAAAAGCAGCACTTCTGAAGCAATTGTAGATAAAATGTGAAAGCAAAAAATAAGTCTTTTCCATGTATTTGCTACAAAGACGCTAGAAGATATGATCTCCCTCAGAAACGATAACAGAAGAGGTTTTTGTTAACATCTCCATACTTCAAACATTTTCTTCAGAAAACCACTAGAGGCAAACAAAAAATTAATGTAGTAGATTATATTGCAAATATATATTGCTGCTTAATTATTAGTGCCTGTTTTAAAACATGAAATTAAGACCAAATATTATTTTAATTTTGTTCTAAAACAGCATACTTCCCATAACTTCTAAGTGTTTTATAGAAAATGTGCTAAAGCAACCAAAATAGGTAACAATATAAAAGTTCCTCTATATTCCAGTTAACTGGCTAATAGTGATACCTATGAGGATTCTTTTGTTATGCATGTAATGAGGCAGACTAAGAAAACAAAAACCAGGAAAAAACAAATCATATTACAAACATATGTCTGATTTTGACTATACAGTTTAAAAATAAATTGTTATAATTATAGATACAAATTTGGAGAACATTTTAAAATCATATTAGTTCCATGCACTTTGAAAAGACACAATACTAGTGAAAGAACTGGGAGTCCTGTTTCTCAGACTGCAGCAATAAAAATACTAATAATACTGGTTTATTTCATCTTTCATAGACATACCAGCTGAAATTATTGTAAATGCCTATAAATGCTTCATTGAGTGTTGGTAAAATCCATCTGCTTTAATTTTAAACAGTATTTTTTGAATCCCCTTGGATAAAGATGTGTATTAAAACCCAGTCATTCTAATACCTTTAGGGTAATTAAGCTTTAAACCCAACCTAATAAATCCTATGACAAATAAGCCAGGTAGTTTTAGTTTAATCCCTTATATAGTCTGACATGCAGTTTAAGGTACAATTAGACTCTTCAGAAAAGAAAGCTAAATATGGTCTACCACAAATAAAAAATGACATCTGTTTTTAAAGAGAATAACTTTAGGGAATAAAAGCCTGAAAATAAGGAAAAAAGGAGAGAATGCCAACTACTATGACCTCTTCTGTTATAGCTTTGTAATTTTACATAAGTGAAATGGCAGAAGCAAAGTAAGAGGATTACCAGCTAATAACTTTTTCCTTCCATATCCATGAGTTCCATACTGATTTACCTCCTGTCTTTAAAGTGAACACAAAGTCCAGTAACATAGTAAATTAGTTGTAGTTACTGTGTCTGAACATGGGCTGTAAGAAATGGTTTAGAAAGTGCATTTAAAACAGGATCTTGAAAGAGGACTTAGAAACAAGATCTTTTAAAAATCAAACTATTTTTAATAAAACAATGGCAAATATTGAATGGTTCAATAACATTCCAGTCTAGAAATATTTCCCCATATTACCCATAATATGGACAAATGACTCACTTGGGTTAGATATTTTTCCACAAAATATAATTTGATTACATAACTACTTATTCAGAATATCTCATTTGATATACTAATTAAAACTTTTCAGGTCTGCACTATAATTTATGATAAGCCATTTTCATCGGATTTGTGTAAAGGGCTTTTCTCAAGATTCTACTGAGACTTATAATTGGAGTGAAAAGATGAAGGTGAAGATTACAAGAAATAACATAAAGGAGCATTGAAAGTGCTGCATACCCTTTGTCATAGAATACACATTCTTTTAAAAAGTGAGAAAAATCAAATTATTCAGCATTGATTTACAGGTTATTCCTTCTCTGAAATTATCAATCTGAAAACCTTAACATTTATAGATAACTTTAATGAGATGGTCACTTGTCCATTCACAGATCCATCAGAGGGATAAATAAAATGAGTAATTTATTAATCATCTGCCTGCTAGAGACTAAACATACAACCCCCATATAAACAGATAATTTATCAGATAAAAGTAATGTACAGACACAGATTCCAGACAAAAATACACTATATGAAAAATGCACTTTCAAGCCTTTGACATCAGTTCTAAGGGATTTTGATCTGAGGCGAGATCCAAAAATTGCAGTGCTGATGGTGGACAGAATTTAGACATCTGAGTTAAAAACTGAGATCATGAAAAATTTCACTGAAGTCTAAACTTGGAAGAATCTAAAATTCTGGAGTTACCTGAGTTTCCAGCATTAATACTCTGGGTATTTTAATATCCTGTTTCTATACAGACCTTTGAAGTACCTCAGGCTTCACATCTTTGAGAAGTTTAGAGCCTACTTTGCACCTTCACAGAGTCAGGACTTATAAACTGAAGCCTCTCACTCACATAAGTCAAGGTACTTCCTGTCATTGAGTACATCATTCTTTTCAATATGTAATAATCAGTGACAGACAGATATATTAGATCAATTAAGTCACAATTAGCAAGTGGAATGGACACTTCCTCTGCTCTCACCTCCTCTTCTCCTGTCCTTCCTTTCTCCTGATCACGTGAAAAGTATGGTCATAGGGCTTTTCTATTTAGATTATAAGCATTATTCTGAACTTTGAATGCTGGATCAGATCATGCCATATAGAAAAATAAACATTTGCTTCCTCACTTTGACTAATGACTTATTTTGTGAAATACATTTAATGTGAATAGTCCAGCTAAAACTCAGAAACTTACACAGTGAAAATAAAACTGAAAAAAAATCAAACCTGAAATGTTTGTTAAGGAATAGATTAAGATAGCACGTATTTTTTAAATGCAAAACCTATTCGAATCATGGTATTTTTGATGGCTTAAGGCAGGCACAATATGAATATACTTGTAACAATAAATATGTCACAAATAGGAGATCATGTATTCTGCTATTACAGCTTCTCAAAACTTGCAGCTCATAGGAGCTTCATGATCTTCCCTTGATCAAGAGCCAAGTTGTGGTGGTGCAGCTCCATGGTGGTGGAGTGGATAAGCCCCACGGTGCTGCTGTCTTGGATTGAGGGGCAGTGATGGCGCNGTCCACCAGAATGGCTCAGCACAAACTGTGACCAGAATGGAGAATCCTGACCAAAGGAAACCATCTCGAGATCCTATAGGTAGCAATCCAAAAGTGAGACCCTTGGAGCTCCAGGGGTCTGTGTGACGCAGTACCAGATGGGACGCCTCTCAGGGTAGATTTCGCGAGGATTCAAATATTGTCTGTTGATGATTTCACAAGGACTCAAAGGCCTGATTTCAGGAGGTTATTCGATTGTCCATTGATGAATGCCAGCATATGGAAGTGAGTAAATTATGAAACTCACAAAAAGGGAAAGTTTAATCATAGGTTAATGTGTGTGCGTGTGCGTGTGTGTGTGATTTGGTTCAGAATCCTTTGCCTGTCTGTCCGTGTGTAATTTGATCCAGGATTATTTGTCAGCCTGTCTGTACACACGATTTGATGTAACCCCCATCTGTGTGTGCAACCCTGCTTTAAGTTTCAGGTGACCCTTGTCATTCTCGCATCTTTAACTAAATCACTGTTTTGATTGTAACAAATTCCACTGAATTGCTCCGTTAAATTGGCTGATGAATAAGTGCTGTTAATATTGTAATCTATCTCAAAACTGTTAATAAATCCTAAATTGCTGCTAAACCAAAGCCCTGTAAGAAAGTCTCACGCGCAACACAAGTACAACAAGCCATGGCCAAGGGCACAAGGCTGAGTGCGGTGAGCTATGGCACACACGGCAGTGCAAACAAGGAGTGAGTGTACTGAGCCTTGGTACAGGCTGTGCATCAGTGGATGACAAGAGAACACCTGAGATGCTGGACAAACATGATAATGTCGTGGACTGAACTGACTGGCATCCTGTGACACCTGCCTATAAACCCCGCAGTAACAGAGACTGTGGGGAAACGTTGCCACATGGAGGTTTGACATGCCAGGAAATACAAGCACCAAGGTGGAACCAGCCCGTGCCAGTGCCAAGTCACTGGCCAGAGCCCAGAACTGAGACTGGCCAAAGCAAATGTCCCACGTACCCCAGGCTGGGCTCTGTTGACTCACCAGCACTGTGACCACAGCAGATCTCAGCTAACTTTGTGCATGGGGTGTGTGCGTGCAAAGATTGCACTGCCACAGCCCATCCATCACTTGGTCCACTAAATGATATGACCTTCACAGTGGCATGTTGTCTGTTGTTCCTTTCCTCACTGTGACAATATCCAATTACACGCTGATTTAAACCATGCTTGATTTAATTTGTCTTGTGTAAATAATAATCAGTAAAGTTCAGTAAGAAGGTTTTTTTATACCACATGCAAGGCTCAGGAGAAAACTCTGCTATTTTTTACAGGGTACAATAAATAGGGGGCTTTTATTGTCCCCTCTCAGTGTCCACATTAGAATGAGTTATACATATACATACATATTAGAAAAAAGAGAAGTAGTGAAAAGTATTAAGGTTGCATGCATATCCTCAAAAAGAAGCATAAAAGATGCTAGAAAGGGTACTCCTGTCTTCAAATCTCTAGAATTGATCATAGAAACTGTAAAGAATAGGAAAAACTTTTCCATGTCAAACAAACCCCCTCACTTTTCATATAATTTTCACCATAATACTGTTATAAGAAACTGCCATTGGACTACTTAAACTGTCAGGATGATCCTTTACTTCCTGAAAAAAAAATATTAAGAAAGCATTAAGAATGCATTAAGAATGCATAAGTATTAACTGCAATTTAACTGTAAAATTAAAAGACAAAAGTGGTTGAATGTGTCAGGTTAAGTGTAATACAGCCTGCTACGTGATGAGAAACACGGCAGACAAACAAACACCTGAATCAGTATCTACAGAGCTGTCTGTTCTTCTGAAGTAATACTTCATGAATAATTTCTGCATGAAGACATCCTATAGCTCAATGGCGTGTGATCAGAAGGTAACCTCCATTGGACATGCAGATAATCGGCAATATAATGATGTAATTTTGTTAATTTGCCTGCTAGTAAGGATAGTCTTTTTCTTTATGAATTGTTAACTTTGGGAATTTTTTTTTCATTTTTTTTTAGTGCAACTGGAGAACTAAACAAATCAAATGTAGCAATCAATTAAGTATTTTTTTTATTGCAAGATATCAAAGGCCAAATACTTCATGCAGGAATAAAGAACTACTGACTGAAGATTTAATGATGCAAACACACATTGATATTGCTCTGTGATATAGTTGATTATATCACAGAATGACTGTCATTTTAGTTATTCGAAATGAAAATTTCTCTTCAAGGATATTATTTGGATCTACAATAAAATCACAGGCACCAATATGCAAGAGTATATGCAACCATTAACCTGTACAACACTACAGCTATAATTCAGCACATCATAGTGACTGTATATGGGGACAGATCCCAAAAGCACATCATTTTACAATTTTAGCCTTCCAGAATTCTGCTGCAACACTTCTACAATGGAAGACATTTTTCTTGCAATTTTCATCAATCACTTTCATATTGGTACAACATTTGGTGTATGGGAACTTGCATGTGCCTACAAAATGGAAAGATCAAGTCTTGAGCTGGCAGTGCCTTCAAGCCTACCAAGACAAATTCAAATGACAGACTTTGTTCTGAAGAACAGAATTGTTACAGAGTATATTTCTCTTTCTATTGAATATTGGACATGTTAATGTAAGGTTCTGTCTGTACCTGTGACTATCAAGCCATCTGTCCCCAGCTGGCTATTCAGCCTTTTACCTTCTGCAACTGCTCACTTTCATGTTGAATTGAAACCCTGACACAGATATCAACAGTAACAGGTTACAGAAAATAACAGTACTCTAATTAAACTTAAAAATCTTATATAATAAATTAAACATTTCCATAAAGAATTGTTTTGTTCACTTTTTGAGAGAAGAGGTAAGTTTGGTAAGGTAAGAACCACCAGTCTACAATAACTAGGGAAAAAAGATCAGGGCATTCATTGGCAATACGACTGAAGCTTCAAAGCTATTAGTTTTTATACATATTTATTTATTTTCAGCAGAACAAAATGAGGAAATTTGCCTGTATTGAGCAGATGGAGAAATCAGTCATTTCTGAAAATTTAATTTCCCTCCATAGACTTTAACAGGAGAGGAGAAACAGAGAAACTTACCAGCCAAACCTCCCTCAATATTCTTACCATCTCCCCAGAGAACGACAAACAAATCTAGCATTTTATGTACTTGCATGTGTCACAAATGAACAGAAAAGAAAATGAAAAGGAGACTCCTCTGGAGTCACGAGTTTAAAGAACTAGCTACATATATAAAGAGATACAAAGAACCATCTTCTATCTTACTCCTCCTGTCCTCAAAGTCAAAATCAAGGTAGCCAGAGACAACCTTGAGAGACAAAGATATTTTAAATCCTTTTTGATATTGGTAAATATATTCTTCCAAAGGGTTCAGGAAGCTGCTAATCTTCTCATCACAGTAACTTCCTCAAAATATAAGCAACTGCAAATGGCTTCTTTTTATAAAGCAAAATGCAATCGATTACAAAGCAGATTTCCAGGTGGGAAAATGAAATTAATTTGTTAGCAGCTAATTAACCTCTATATCACACTATCTGATCTGTTTAATTAAAGCAGCAAAGTATGTTTGTTTTAATTTATTCAGCAATACCTTCGTTAAATGATGAAAGAACATAAAAACAAAATAATAATAATAAAGAAAAAAATTGTCTAAACTCACTGTATATTATTTAGATTGTAAATACTGCGGACAGTATAATACAGGATCCTAGTTAAACAATTTGGACAGGACTTTAAATTAGATTAATAAAAAATTGGCATTCTGAATTCATACTTATGTAGGTGCTAGGATGTAGTGAACTAGGCTACATCTCTTGCACTATCATAACTTCATACAGAAAATATGCCAGTTCTCCAACTCCAACAAATCTCTAAAAATCTTTGAGAAAATTATTTTTTACCAAGTAATGGGTAAACCTATAATACAAATTCTCCCAAAGAAATTGAGTTTATATTTGTTATATCTCTACGGTGTTCTATTAATTAAATAAGATCATGTTTAAGAATGTTGCTATCCATAGAAAGTATTTAAAAGGATTCAAACTTTAGGCATATGACTCCACAGTGGAGTCTAGCTTCTCAGTGATCCAGAATGATGACTGAAGATCTCAGGTATATTCCAAGGCTTATTCAAACCCAGCTGTGCACTGAGATTAGCAGTCCCTTGGATATCTCTCTCGACCTTCATCATCTCAAACTCCATAACCTAGAACCTGAGGATAAATGCTTGTGTCTGTTTTTAAAATGATATTTCCATGACTTTTTCATGCAGATCCGTATTAGTTTAGCTCACACTTGTAGTCAATCAGAAGCTGATAAAACTAATTAGTGCAGAGCAGAGCCACAAATAATGAAAAATGTTGGTCGGTCATGACAGGAGACAAGGACTCTCAGTGGAGAAACCTTGATTTGCCTGCTGCTTGTGTTTTCATCAGATGATAGCTAAGTAAGATAAAATGTATAAAGAACAGACTACACAAAAGTGATTGCTGCAAGCCATGACTGCCAGTACTACACAAATAAATTTGCACTATCCTAATTCCTCTGGTGAGAGTCCCTCCACTTGGACTGTCACAAGTCCATGGGGCTGGATGGGATCCACCCGAGGATGGTGAGGGAACTGGCGGCTGCAATCGCCAAGCTGCTCTCCATCATCTATCAGCGGTCATGGTCAACTGGAGAGGTCCCAGATGACTGGAGACTTGCTAATGTGACACCCATCCATAAGAAGAGTTGTAAGGAAGATCCGGGAAACTACAGGCCTGTTAGCCTGACCTCGGTGCCAGGGAAGGTTATGGAGAAGCCATCTTGAGGGCAATCACACGCCATGTACATGACAATCTAGGGATCAGGCCCAGCCAGCATGGGTTCGTGAAAGGCAAGTCCTGCCTGACCAACTTTATCTCCTTCTATGACCAGGTGACCCACCTGGTGGATGAGGGAAAGGCTGTTGATATAGTCTACCTAAACTTCAGCAAAGCCTTTGACATGGTCTCCCACAGCATTCTCCTGGAGAAGTTGGCGGTCCATGG
>VWZZ01004209.1:661900-672309 GCA_013399095.1 Psophia crepitans | reverse complement strand
GGCATCCTGGCCTGTATCAGGAATAGTGTAGCCAGCAGGAACAGGGAGGTGATTGTCCCCCTGTACTCAGGCCTGGTGAGGCCGCACCTTGAGTACTATGTCCAGTTTTGGGCCCCTCATCACAAGAAAGACATCGAGGCCGTGGAGCATGTCCAGAGAAGGGCAACAAAACTGGTGAAGGGGCTGGAGCACAGGTCTTATGAGGAACGGCTGAAAGAACTCAGCTTGTTTAGTCTGGAGAAAAGAAGGCTCAGGGGAGATCTTATTGCCCTCTACAACTACCTGAAAGGAAGTTGTGGCGAGCTGGGGGTCGGTCTCTTCTCGCAGATAACTAGTGACAGGCCAAGGGGGAACAGCTGCAAGTTGCGCCAGGGAAGGTTCAGGTTGGATATTAGGAGAAATTTCTTCTCGGAAAGGGTGGTCGGGCATTGGAACGGGTTGCCCAGGGAGGTGGTGGAGTCACCGTCCCTGGGAGTGTTTAAAGAAAGGTTGGATGTGGTACTTAGGGACATGGTTTAGTGGGTAATAGGTGGTAGGTTGGACTAGATGATCCTGGATGTCTCTTACAACCTTAATTATTCTATGATTCTATGATTCTGTGATAACGTATTAAACCATAGATGGCCATATGTAACTGAAGTATAACTTTCTATTTAGCTAATTATGGTCAACTATAGAAAATGAAGAGATTAGTCTTAAAGAGATTTTTTTTGCTTCTGGAAGTAAAATGGAGACTATGATTCTATAAATAAGGCTATTCTCCCTTCCAGTTCCTTGCTTGTACCATGAAAGTAATCTAAATATATCCAACCTAAGTCTAAAAAACTTACTCACAAGGAATGTCATGAAGCTGGTACTGCAGTTGGTGGAAATCCATTGACATAACAGGTCAGATAGAAAAAGATAGTACTTTTAGACTAGAATACCTTTGAACTTTTGTTCAAAAGCTGCACACTGTGTTTCAAATCCAACATTTAAACTCTTACTCCCTCAGGAACTACACAGCAGTTAATGACATTAAACCAACAAATAATACTATGGAAAAAAATTAAGTAGCAGACAACTGAAAAATGTTGCAGGAATTTTGAATTATCAGTATAGCTAATTATTCATAAACTTGACAATATAGTGAGTGGATTGATAGTTGGGTTAATTATCAGAAGTCCAGGAACCATCATTTGATCTTAAAGGCTATGAAGGCAAATAATTTAAACAGAAATATAAAGTTTGCTTATGAATATGTCCATTTTGGCAAGAAATTAAGAAAAAAAAAACCAAAAAAACAAACCAAAGAAACCCCACTTTTTTTTATATTGTATTATACCAAAAAAACAAATCAACATTATCAAAACAATGTTTCTTTCATCCTCCTCCGTTAAATTTTCACAGAAAACTTAAGAGATTTAATTCTGTCAAACATTGCTTTCCGTGGAATATCAATTACTATAAAGTGTATGTCTTCATCTTATTTTTTACAAAATGCTTTGACATGAAAGATGAAAAAATGTAAGACTAATTTTTATATTTACATACATACAGATGCTTTGAGAATTTATCTAATGGTTGAAACAGTTTCACGAAACAGAAATTTCCNCACATCAGAGGTGAATCTCCCTCTTTTTTTTTTTTTTTTAAATTTTCTATAAAAAAAAAAAAAAAAAAAAAAAGGCAAGGAATATATTAAGCAAAGTCACTGTAACTAAAATCTAACCAAAAATACCCAGATGACATTAATGTCTTTTAAGAATTTCACTGGAATAGAAAAACTGTCTACATTTTGCTTAGTTTTCCTTAAACTGCAGCAGGGGGGTTTATATGTCTTTCTTTCCTCTTTTGTCCACATGTAAAAACTAAAATACAAGGAGATTCTAACTTATAATTCTACAGGGAAATGAAACACTATTTTTTCCTGAATTTTCATATATCAATTATGAAAGGCTTATCCAAAATTTGGATTATATCTTACATAGCTTACACTAACCTGTGAAGCTAATGATCTCAAATAGTATTTTTTTTAAAGCATTTGATTTCTTTCCCTGACCGTATTAATTAATTTGGTTTACTCAATTACTTAAAATGTGTCCACGAAAAAACCAGAGTTATAATACAAAAAAACCACAATTGCTATAATTTATCTTATACAATTTGCATGAAAAATAGAAAAAAACCCCAACAACAACAAAAAACCAAAACAAACAAAATCTTTCAATTTACTCCTAAATGTGAAAAGTATCATTCCAAAAGGCAATGAAGTGCAAAGCACATCAGGCCATGTCTTCTTCTCAGACAGCTTTGGTTCACCCACGTAACAAATGTGTCTGGAATACTGACTGTTAATTATTTTATTGGGCCTCTTACAAAGATAATCTTCCCCACTTTGTTAAGATTTCACTTTAAATGATTTTGCTAGGTCTCTGATGTCTTAAAAGGAAAGCAACTGTGGACAGCAGTTACCAGGCTTAAAGAAAAATCCCATGCTCACCTAATTAATAAAGAACAGAAGGAATCATAATCTAATTATTCAGCTTTGACATCCGTTTTGTGTGTGTCTTGCACTCAGTCATGGCAGCAAAGCCATGAGCACACCTTATTTTGGAGCCGCTCAGTAGCGTGACACAAGGCAGCAGCGGGAAAGTGTCATTCATTCTACTGTTTAACATAAAACGATGAAGACTCTTCCAGTAAATCACTACAAGCAAAAGGACCGTATCAAAAATAATTAAAACATAATTACTTTTCTTCTTAATTACTGGATATTTTACGTTGGTAGGCTGGAATTCATATAGAAGCGCAGTAAGATTTAAGAGCTGTACCAACAATTTGCTATTATGTTTCTCATTTTGTATCTGAACAACCGCACTAAATGAAGAGTTATTTGTGTTCTCTTCCACGCACCACAACAGGCGTTTTCACTCGCTGTGTGTTTGATTGATGGTGATGCCACAAAGTGCAAAGAAATACAGAGACACCCAAACCTCTGAAGCAGCAGGTTCGGGTAAGTCAGCAGGCTGAGGCGCTTGGGCGAGCATTGCACTGCCACAACCACAAGCTGAGTTACGTCAGGGAATCTCGGGCACCTCTTGACAGCAAACCGTGCGGTTTAAAAAGACTTCATGCTCTTTTTTTCATACTGAAAGGATATGACTTTTTTCACCATCCAGTCCTGACATTTTCTAGAGATAGTAGAGGGGTTCTTTCTTGGTTTTGCTTTTTTTCCCTGAGTACCATGAAACAGGTAAAAACTAACAAAACGAATGTTCTTTGCAAAGAGGGAACAGATAAAAATAAAGGAAACCTGATGGTAGCGACATCCTCCAATGCTTTTGTGAAAGATGCTCCACAGTTCAGTACTGAACAAAACAGAAGAGTCCGGGATAGAAGTAGGAGGGGAAAAGAACCCAAACAAAGCCAAAACCAGATTCCTCTTTAATTCACTTGTGTTTCCATATAACTTAGGTAAATTAATTTTTACTAGTAAGATTTTAGAAGTAAATAATATAAGTAGTAACAATAAAAAGCAAGATGCTCAAATACAAGTTTATATAAAGAAAAACAAAATTAGAAATTGATCTCGCTAAAATACGTTATGGCTTACTTCATATGTTTGTTTGGCAACTAATCTGGAAGTGTGCATAGAACCAGAAACAAGGACTGTATTTTTTAAAAGCTGGTTGTAGTCTTTTCTTTTTCTTTCCCTTTGGAGAAATACCTTTTTTCTTTCTTTAATCTTTTCCTTTTCAGTAAAGTAGGGATAAGAACTAATTACATTCAGTATACATCCTGCAATGGTAATCTTTTCCTTCTGACAGTAGTCCTGAGATGGACCCCAGATTTCATTCTTCACTCACCATGTCTGGAACCATCAATGGACCTTGAAAGAGCACCCAGCTCTGCCCACCATGGACAGTCCCACGGGACTGCACCCACGGGTGTGGGCACAGCCAGCACTGGGACACCTCCAGCTACAGCTGGCCTGTGTTGGGAGCAACCAACCCTCACTGCTCCCTGACCCAGCTACTGACTGGATGTGAGCATTTCCTCTTCTTCCCAGCTACTTCTGACCCTGCTGTAGCCACTGTCTGAAGAATAACCCAAATTTTTAGCTGCTTACTGTCATTTCACCAAATTTCAGCCATCACTCATATCTCATCCTCTGACATAACAGAGGGTTAATGCTAGGTAACTGAGAATTTTGCAAATAAAAATGTTTACACTACTTAAAATAACCATTTTCTGCCTTGAAGAATGGAAGTAAACCAGTATCACCACCTTGATAGTTCATTTGCTCTCTATCATTTTATCTTACTTACAAAACTGACAACGTTATTTTGTAAACTCAGGTCACCCAGTTAAGTTCATGGCAGCTTTAACCTGACTCCAGCTGCATCCTCTTGATGATCCTTTTTCCCCAGACTGATTTCCATACTTATAAAAGAAAGGCCACCCACGTTGTCTGCTTCCACTCACTGCTGGATAAGAAACTTTACAAAATTGAGTTGTAATACCAGATAATTGATGGTTCATATTAAAGCATTTAAAACTTTTGCAAATACAGTATTGCAGAGCTCTCATGCACAGATAAAAGTTTTGACGCATTCAGTTGTATTTAAAAAAAAAATTCCTTATCAATATATAGGTGATATGAGGAGGTGAATGAATTGATTTAAGTGCACCCTATTCTTGACATACCCCAAGTTCGGTTAGATGTATGGGTTTGCACTGCTCTACTCCTACTAGTACATGTAACCACTTCAGTGAACTATTCTTGTGTCAGCAAAACCCACTGATATGAATCTGCAAAGGAAATCCAGTCTTGCTGTCCATGCCATAGTTCTTTTTCACAAAGCAGTATTCATAATTCATAATCATAGCATAATTCATAATATCATAATCCTTTTCATAAAAATAGTGGGATATTTGCCCTACTGCTATTGGTAGAATGTCTGAGAAACTCATTAAGCTGATGGATTTTTCCTTCGATGTTCCTTCTTCCAATTTTCAAGCTAAATTTATCTGCAAACTGTTGCTCTAAAGAAAATTTCCTTTCTCTTGAACAGCATTTCCTCTTGGTAAACAGACTGTTTATTGATCTGTAACCAGAGTCTGTACTTTTTGGGCTAGAGCATACTTTATTCTCCGCAGAGCGATGATGTCTGCATTTCAAAATAAAACACAGATCAATCCTGAACACAGACTGCTGCTCATCCATATCGTGCTTGTTATAGCTGACCCCAGGACACCTCAGCAGTGTCCAGACATATTCTCTGGCATAGCATGCACCAGGACCATTCTCGATGGTGCAGGGAAATCTGTATGAGGTTATACCCTCTCTCACTGTCTACATGCCTTCCATGTTGTCTCCAACAGGTTTTTATACCCTCAAATGCTCTTACATGCCCTAATGTAACCTATGCAGCACCTGAAGCATGCAAACTCCCTGGTTTCATGCCTTGAAAATACTATTTTCTAAGCTGCACCACTTTTCTTCACATTATGTCAGAAACTTTGAGCAGAAAAGTACACAAACACACACACATTATGTCTTAGAGCCTCCTAGATATCAAGAGAAGTCACAAGACCAGTCTGAACACTGTCAATCTATGCCACTTGGTGCAACAGTCAGGTCCATAGTTTTGTTTTATTCAACAGTATAGATCATAAAATCATAGAACATCCCAAGTTGGAAGGGACCCATAAGGACCATCGAGTCCAACTCCTGGCTCCACACAGGACCAGCCCAATCAGAGCAGATGACTGAGAGCGTTGCCCAGACGCTGCCTGAACTCAGCCAAGCTCGATGTGGTGACCACCTCCCTGGGGAGCCTGTTCCAGGGCCCCAACACCCTCTCAGTGAAGAACCTTTTCCTGATCTCCAACCCGAACGTCCCCTGTCGC
Organism: Psophia crepitans; assembly: GCA_013399095.1. Taxonomy (NCBI): domain Eukaryota; kingdom Metazoa; phylum Chordata; class Aves; order Gruiformes; family Psophiidae; genus Psophia; species Psophia crepitans. The sequence goes on along the minus strand of VWZZ01004209.1, from coordinate 666,414 downwards.
AGCTTCAAATTTATAGACGTAACTTTTAGAAATGTAGTTCAGTTCCAATCTTGAACTTAACGCCTCAAGGAGCAAGAATTAAGGGTCCATCCCCTTCTGTGCATGCAATACGCACTAACAAGAATGGGTTAAGCACAGCAAAACATACACATTTGAGATTGCTTCAGCTACCGTAGGGTCACTTCACCTGAAAAAGCCTTTCATAGTAGTCAGACTGGCATTGCAGGCTCTCTGCCTTTTGCTCCCTACCCTACACCTTTCAGGAGTTGTTACACTGCTGAATGACCTACGGCTTTAGGCAAGTCCCAGGCTCTGCTCAGAAACTACTTGTGATCTTCATCTCCTGCATTATCCACCAGTTTTCCTTTTCACCATTCATACATTTAAAATGCAACTCTCCACCTTGAATACAGAATCTCAAACCATGACGTAAATTAGGTGAAAGTCTTACACGGCAATGTTAATATCAGCAAATGTTTACCAATATATGTCATACATGTCATACCCAAAGATGACTGTACATAAAAGTGTTGCTCTGTAGTATCATACATATGTGTGCTGTGCCAAGGCTTCCTATGTTTTCCCCAACACCCAGCTTTGTGAAGGGTACCCAGTTCAAGGAAAGCTTTGAGGCAGAATTGCATTGAGTGGAGGGAAATAGAATCATAGAATAGTTTGGGTCGGAAGGGACCACAAGGATCATCTAGTTCCCAACTCCAAATAGAGAGAGACCAAGAGGGAGACTGGAAGTGTTCGAATTAAATCCTCTATGTCCTCTGCTTCCCTATAATAAGGAAAAGAATCTCTTTCCAAGTCAGCTGTCAGCAGAAAAAAAGGCAGCAGCCATCAATGGGAATTAACAAATGTATTGATTCTATTTTTTAAAACAATTCAGTCTTATTCCAAGGACCGGTGTTTTGTGGTTTTGTTTTGTTTTTTTTTTTCCTGCTGTTATTTCTCACCAAAAGAACAAACAAACAAACAAATAAACAAACCCTTTGCTGAAGTAACACAAAATACCTGCATATACTAGTAAAATAAAATTAAAATATGTCATCTGAAAGGTGAGGGAGTGCTATGGCAAGACTACATACTTACTCAATGTGTGTTTAAAAAAAAAAAGAAGTAAAAAAATTCTAGAAGTCATTTAAACTACTGCAGCTACAGCAAATTGGATAAAATTAAACTTGCTTATATGGAGAACTTTCAGTCTAGTGGAAAACTTTTACTGGAAATCTTCTTTCACTTTTTAGGTGGAAAAAAATCACATACAAAGCATAAAAAAGTTTTATCAGGAGAACACACCATAATTTTGTGCAGGCACAGAAAAATATCAATAGAGTCAAGCTCCTTAGTTTTACTGTTCCCATGTGTAACTCTTAAGAAATGCAAAACTGAAGTTCCTCTCTTGAGAAGTGGTAATGCCCAAAGGGCTAAGAAGAGAATCCTGCCTGAATTAATTATTCATCAGGGATTATTCACCCAGTTTTAAAAGCAAAGATCTGTTCTGGATTACCATAGTCATATTTCTGTTTATTCTCCATATTTTCAAGACAGTTACAATACGCACTGCTTCAGTGCAGTATAATTTGGGACTACCATATGGGAAAATGAAAATAGAATGATAGGATTTTCCACAAACACAGAAATTACAGGCAGCCACAGAGCTGGCCTCGAGCTCTCAAGACTTGCTAAATCCTAATGTCCCTCCAATGAGACCTAGAGTTGTTTGTGTATTTATTTATACAGTTTGCTCATAGCTGATAGTAAAAGTGAACTGGAGAAAGGTAAACAGAAATTTAACAGCCCTCATTTCTGGTCAAATCAGGTAGAATTTTTTTTTTACTGTTTCTCTGCTCTATGTTATGCACATCTCTTGCTTTGTGATAAGCCTACAGAAATATCTACCGNAGGTAGAATTTTTTTTTTACTGTTGCTTTGTGAGAAGCCTACAGAAATATCTACCACTATTCGAATCACGTATCATCTTCAGGACATAAAAGAGCTACAGTTTCACCCTTTGTTTAAATTCTGATGAGAATTACACTATACTCATGGGATGGAAGGATAAGAATTCTCAAACTCCCTGAGCAAAATGCAGCTCTTCATAACAGCATCGTCTAGTACTCCCAGAGCATTTTAAAGTCAATGCAGAATGAAACTCTTATAAAATTTCTACTGTATTTCAGCTGCAAAAGACATCAAGCTTTTCCTGTTTTCAACTACTGCATAACCCACCGTTCTTGTAACGTCAGATCTTGGCATACTTCAAGTACATAATGTCTGGAAAATGCCTTTGTTTTCCCTTAAGTCACTAAGTTTTGTCGTCTTTTTTTGTTTGTTTGTTTTAGATGGTATTTCATGACGTCTCTCAATCCTACAAACTTTTAAATACCTAAACCTTCCAAATTCCATATTTGCTCTTTTTTAGCTTTCTGCAGTTGCTGAGCTGTGACAAAGGTAGCCTGAATTTTCATCTACTATCGTACAAGAATCCTGTGGCAAAAGAACAAGGTAAACTATCAAGGCCTGTGTGACTCCTGCGGTTCTGTCACTTCAAAAAACAGAAGGAAATGGAGTGAAGAAAACCACAAATACCTCTATCCCCAAAAATCCACCTCACTCATCTCATAATTTCAGAAAGGTTCAATTTTAAATATGAAATAATATGTGTAGTCCTAAGCCCATATCCATACATTCCGAGTATTTCCTCCTTTTGACAGAAAACATTTTTAAAATACTTAGGATCTAATTTGCTTTGAAAAAAAAATAAACCCAGGGTTTGCTATTATGAATGGCATTCCTGCTCTGAAGTAACAATCAAAACTTCCTAATATTTTCTGAATTTCTTAATATTTTAGAAGTCTACCTCCATTACAAAGAGCTTTATCTGAATGATACTGTCTTACTCCACTGCTTAACTCTTTGTGCATATTTAGTTGTTGGTTGTTTTTTTTTTCTTTTAATTAGAAAAAAGACCTTCCTTCCTTCTATTAGAAATTCAAAAGCAGCAGAGTTAAGTAGGTTAATACTCTTTTTTCCACAAAAATTGGTGCATTTCCTAAATTCAGTGTAAAAAAGAATTGGCATAACATGGATGTGACGGGCAATGGGAGCCATGACTTTGCCTAGGAGATGATGGAAACAAAGCAAACTAGGTATACTGGCAAGAATTAATGAAGGACAAAGATACTGTTAGTTTTGAACTGAAAATATTTGGTCAAGAAGCTTACAGACAAAATAAACAGCATCCTTGAAGTCCATTTCTAATTTAGTTTACCGATTCCCCCAAGGCAGTAAAGCAATGCTAAGAATTACTTATGAGAGATTTAATTTAGCAACTGAATTTGAAGGTGAAAGGTAAAAATAAAAAATAAATAAACCCCCCCACTAATTAGCTTCATCTGTGTTAGAAATTCAATGAACTCTTCAAAAACATGCACAACAGCAGCTTGCAGAAAGCTTTTCTGAACATATCATACTTCTCTTTTGTAAACTAAAGAACCTACAGGGTGTTAATAAATTGAGTACAATAGTACATCTTGCTTTTAATAAGATGTTTGTTCAGAAAGCACATTAAAGACTCAATCAAAATGAAGGCGATAATGCATATATATGGTGTCTCAATAATGAGAAATCACACCTTCCTTTCTTTTTTTCTTTCCCAGCTCCTTCCCTCCACCCCTGTTTCAGATGCTGCACATTTTTAAATTAGTTGCCTGGTCAATAAGTAAAAAGAGTATTAGATGTCCTTTAATATATTTGATTTTTCAGATAACATGGAATGCTTGAAAGATTCAACAATGATTGAAGGTGTCTCTTCGCCTTACTCTAAAAGCTTTTTTGGCATGTTCCTTACCAGTGAAGCACTTTGCTGCCCAGATGTGATTCTTGCAATGATTTGTACTCAATGTAAGCATATTAAGAGATGATAAATAATCAAAATCTAAAGATCAAAAGATACACTAGAATACCTAGCTCCACTCATCTCTTTCTACGACCAGGTGACCCGCCTGGTGGATGAGGGAAAGGCTGTTGATGTAGTCTACCTAGACTTCAGCAAAGCCTTTGACACGGTCTCCCACAGCATTCTCCTGGAGAAGCTGGCGGCCCATGGTCTGGACAGGTACACTCTTCGCTGGGTTTATAATTGGCTGGATGGCCGGGCCCAGAGAGTGGTGGTGAATGGAGTCAAATCCAACTGGCGACCGGTCGTGAGTGGTGTGCCCCAGGGGTCGGTGCTGGGGCCCATCCTCTTCAACATCTTTGTTGATGATTTGGATGAGGGAATTGAGTGCACCCTCAGTAAGTTTGCAGACGACACCAAGTTGGGGGGAAGTGTCGATCTGCCGGAGGGTAGGATGGCTCTGCAGAGGGACCTGGACAGGTTGGATCGCTGGGCAGAGGCCAACGGGATGAGGTTTAATGTGGCAAAGTGCCGGGTCCTGCACTTTGGCCACAACAACCCCAGGCAGCGCTACAGGCTGGGAGCGGGGTGGCTGGAAAGCTGTGTA
>VWZZ01004209.1:604423-661401 GCA_013399095.1 Psophia crepitans | reverse complement strand
ATTCTATTCTATTCTATTCTATTCTATTCTATTCTATTCTATTCTATTCTATTCTATTCTATATTTAAGGTTCCTGTTTATATATAATCTTGATTCCAATTGTAAAGCTACTGTTTGCCATCTTCTTTATCAACTTTCTAATTGGTTTAAAGTTCCTAAAGTGTGAAAAAAGAAATAAATTAAGGATTATAAATGTGATTACAAATGTGTTTAAATGATTAGTCACATTACCACTTATACTGGGGTTATCCTTATACAGGAACATGGCTCTTATATAATGGAACAACAGCATGGAAGAGTTCTCCTGTGGCAACCCAGATTTTAGATGAGATCTGTAATTTCTAGACTAAAGACTCACCTGAGAAGGTCTAGGAAGTCATAAAACTAGAGGTAAACTAGCAAGAGGCAATACCCTTAAAAAGTTTTCTGTTGACCTGGAATTTTTTTTGCCTTTAAGACATATTTCTTGTATTTAACTAGTGCCTCCTCAAAATTTGTGAACCAGAAGGCATCGCTGAGACTGTTAAAATAAGAATCTGAATATGAGGGGCAGGATGCTGGGGATGGACAGGTGGACAGTGGGATCCTATTCCCCTAGGGAATGCCAGACAAATTCTGCACTCGTCTAGTGAAGCCTATGTCACTTGTCTCCAAACAGGCTTCAGCATGGGCATGTTGACAGTGAGCTTCTCCATTAAGATGAATCTCTTCGTACTAACGGAGATCCTAGAAAGTTGAGAGTGTTTCAGATGCTGTAACTGCTGCATCTCCTGACCCTTTGCAAGAAAACACTATTGAAAACCATGCAGAAATGCCTGTTCCTACAATACTCACAGTGCACTTTTTGAATGAAAAAGGTGTCAGCGATTTGATAAGCATCAAACAAACATCAGAACCACCCCTGAAACCACCCAGTTTTAGTAAATCTGATTCAGTATTACTTCTTCTGCACCTCAGCTTCCTACCACTCCCAGGGAACACACAGAACTCCATCCCCTGAGTCAAAAGATGTCAAAGTGTGAACAATCAGCAAGAGAAAAAAGATGTTTTGGTGATTCCATTCCTCTTAGTGCAATATAGCACATTAAATTTCAATTATACACAAATGAAAGCTATATGTCAGAGAAGTGAAGGGGGCACACAGCCCTTCAGAGAATAAAATATTATCCTTCCTAAAACCCTGACCATCTGCCTGTCAATTTAAATCAATCTTTTGGCACACTTTTTCCAAATCACATATGCTTTAGAAGTGTGAGGCCTCAACAAAAATGAATCAAAATCAATGGAAGATTCATTTCATTAGGTTTTGGATCAGAGCGTTGTGTGAAGATACAGACAGCTTTGACAATTTGACCATGTTTACTTTTAAAACTTTCTCAAAATTAAAGTATATGGGGATCAGTTCCTTATATTCCAGGTTTGGAGTCAAATCTAAACAATATCGCTTCTCACAGATGCTCTTTGCACCCAAGAGAACTATCAGAGGTACAAGCTGTAAGAGAGCTGTATCCTCTCTCTGAAAGGAGAGAAAAAAACATTCTAGTTTTTTTTTCTTCAGACTTTTTCCCTCTTTCAAAAGACAAAGCACCTTTACTAACCTGCCTCCTTCGAATGAAGCAGTATTAAAGCTGAAAGTTGGGTGTTTTGTTTGGGTTTTTTTTCCAGTTGAGACTTTTAAGATGCAACATTTTAGTGTTGTAACATCTATAATAAATTGCAGACAGTCCTGAAAATCTTCAATCTGCAGACACGTTAAGCACAGAGAGATGGCTACTACTGCTCTGCTCCTGTAGGTCACCTCTTGGAACAACTCTTGTGATGTAAGACTTGGTTTATCTCAGTTGTTCTTTTTATCTTCCATTTCTTTGCTGAGCAACTTTTCACTGCAGCTTTATGCAGCCAGCATTTTAACCAGGAAAAAAAATCATAATTCCAAAGTAATATTTCCTTTACCTTTTGTATTTATATTTAAGCCCAGTTGGTATGTTTACACCAGCCTACGAACTAACAGCACAGCAAATGCTGTCTCAGAAATACCAGGACTCAGAAAATCATCATTTACACAGAAGAATATAAAATGACACTATTGGTTAAAAGCTAAGGCATATGGAAAGGATTTTTCATGTGGCATTTTAATGTGATAATTAATTCCTAAAAGTCTGAGTTTCAGTCTTCATATAAATAAGTGGATGCTAATAGGCCATCCATAAAGACTCTCCTTGTTAAACTACAAATGAGATATCCCTTATGTTTATACATGTGTAAGTACAATTAATATTGCAACCCAACTGGAAACAAAATTACTTCAGTTAACCAACCATTGCAAGGCAATCAAATGTGGTATCAAATGTAATTGTAGAAGATCCATTTGGGGAATAACAGCAATGATTTCATACAGAATTCTTCCCTCCTTCTTCCAATTCACGTACAATATTTTCATGCATCTCTATGCCAGAAAAATAATTGGACCATCACAAGTGTCAAAACCGCCCCCCTCCTTTCACTTGGCAGCATACAAGGAAATTCAAACTGACAAGGCTGTTTCATTTAGAAATATTGGTTTGTACCTCTGACTTGTAACTGCATTAATTTAAAAACATTTACGTAGGTTTTATTTCTCCAGCTGTACCTTCTTCAGCCAGGGAATTGGGCGATACCAATGGAGTAGGAAGCAGAAGATGGCATGTTTATTTTGCTGAAGCTAAGCATTTTGTATTTGCCTTCATAAACATGTCAACCATGTCCTGGGCTGCATCAGAAATAGTGTGGCCAGCAGGTGGAGGGAGGGGATTCTACCCCTCTACTTCGCTCTTGTGAGACCCCACCTGCAGTACTGCGTCCAGCTCTGGGGTCCCCAGTACAGGAAAGACATCCAGCTGCGGGATCGAGTCCAGAGGAGGCCACAAAGTTGATCAGAGGGCTGGAGCACCTCTCCTATGAGGACAGGCTGAGAGAGTTGGAGTTGTTGAGAAGAGAAGGCTCTGGGGAGTCCTTATAGCCACCATCCAGAACCTAAAGGGGCCTACAAGAAAGCTGGAGGGGGACTGTTTCCAAGGGCATGTAGTGATAGGACAAGGCAGGGTGGGGGGGGAAGCGTAGATTTAGATTAGATATTAGGAAGAAATTCTTCCCTGTGAGGGTGAAGAACACAGGTTCCCAGAGAAGTTGTGGAGGCCCCATCCCTTGAAGCATTCAAGTCCAGGTTGGATGGGGCTTTAGGCAACGTGGTCTAGTGGATGGTGTCTCTGTCCATGGCAGGGGGGTTCAACTAGATGATCTTTGAGGTCTCTTCCAAGCCAAAATATTCTCTGATTCTATGATTTCTCAAAAAGCTAAAACTTTTGTTTTTCTTTGCTTGGTTGTCTTCAAGCAACTGTCATTTAATATAGTATAGTACTATAAATATTGGAAGGAATTCTACTCTCATTCAATTATAAATAGTAGGGAAGAGGGATTTTAGTAGATGTGGATTTGTGCTTCTATCAATTGTTTAGTCTCAACTTTTTTTTTTTTAAAGGCAAGCAAATTCTCTTCTTCAGACAATTCTGACAGTCTTTGCATGAAATTAATAGCTGAAAAATCAGGTCTGGATCTTCAAAGATTTTTCCCTGTACTATCTGATTTCAAAAGACTCTGTCAGAGGATGCTGAATTTTTGTTATACTGCAACACTAACCTGCAAATATAATCTTTTAAAATCTTTAATGCTTACATGTTTCTTTTGCTAAAAACTCCAATTAACATTCATATTTTTAACAAGGTGTTAGAACAGGCACGCTAATGGTCTTTTTATTGACACATCCCTTGTAGTTCTGTATAGACCTTGGTATTATGGCCAGCCCCCTTTGCCCTTCCTTTTTCGGATTTGTTCCCCTCAAGTCAGCCCATATATACTTCCCCAGAAGAAATGTTTGCGATATTTTCTCCTTCAACCTCCACAGGCTGCAATCTGACTGTCAAGGACATTGCTGATCATGAGCTCATTAGAAGCAGAAATAGATTGTCCGAAAGAGTTTCTTTATACAGTGACTCCTGTGCAATGCTGCTGGAAGGGCTTTCATCACCCAAAACCAAATACTGGACAAGAAATAAACCTCATACAGCATGATGTAGACCATTCATAATGCTATCAGAAGTATTTTAAGACCACTCATCCACAGAAAGAGTTACATTATATCTTCTGTTTTCCATTACAGCCATTAGGAGAATGAATCTTTCAGTGAAAATTAAGTTTATCAGAAAGATCTGTGTGCAAACTAATTTGAGCAGGCATTTTTTAAAAGTAGGCCAAAAGAGAAGAAAGATTACTTCTGGCAAAAATGGAACAAATTAAATTAGAAGAGGCTTAATACATTTTTTTAAAATTTAATTGCGTAACCTAATGTCAAGGTTATTATATGGTGCACACTGTTCTCATCCAAACTCAAAACAGTCACACACACTCTTGGCTTGCAGTTACTTTATTATAAATCCAACTGCATTTTTTTTTTATTTTATTCTGACCATAGCCTTTGCCTGAGCCACAATATTATTATAAAATCACATTTCAAAATTACTTTGAGATCTCTCCTTGGCAATAAATTCTGGTAAGACCAGAAGTGTCTCTGGGATGACTGACTTCTACTGCAAGGGCAAAAAGAAAACCAAAAGCTGAGACAGCGTTGTTCACCTGAGGCCAGTGTGTACGGTAAGAATCGAAATGATTAGAAAGAGCATCTGACTGTATTCACACTGTTCTGCACTGAGTTCATCAAACCTGCAGGTTTTATTTCCTATTCAAAACAGAGACAGATCAGCAGAAAAAGTTGCTGCAGCATTCTCATTATTGCACCCCTATGAAATACGCATTCTGTGTTCTGCTGTGTATTAGAAGCTGTGCCTGTGCAGAGAGCACACTTAAAGGCTTCCAGGCTGTGTCCAGACCCATTCTGCACTCCTAAAAGCCAGGCATGCTTATCTGAACTAGTTGGCCTGACCTTAGAGGGGATTTTTGTCTGTTTTCAGATCTCCAAGTGTCTGAGGAAGGCTGGATCAGAAAGGATCTGATAGAAAATCACTGTATACCACCACGATTCTCGTGGATGTGCAGACAGTCTAGGTTTGTAGCAGCATCACGTAAAAGCACCATCTGCTTTTATTTCTGAAGGAACAGGTAATGGAGGCATAACAAATGACTTTGACACTTAGCAGGGAACTGTAGGCTAAAATTAACAGGCTTATAATCATGCAGCACAATATTAATTTGGTTTGATCAGTCATTAAGAACTAAGGTACTTTTTACAATCATCTCACTTGTTTTTCAGTAAAGTCTGAAATGATTGAAGAGAATAGTTTAGTGTTTGACCAGGTTAGAGGCTTTTTCCGTGTACTAGAATATTGAAGAGAAGAGATGCAGTTATTAAAATGTGGAAGAAGATTCTAAAAAAAAAAATAAATAGTCTATGGCTCCCAATATAGACAGTTGTGTAGATCGTATTAAGCTTTTTCCTGCTTTTTTCCACTACATAAGCAAAAACCAACTTGTAAAAATCTTTTCTATGATTTTGTGTTTCAGTGCTTGGAGCAGCCCACTTTTAACTGATAGTACCCATCACTAGGATGTCGTCTCTGTAGTCATTCCTTGCATGTCAAAACAAACAGACATTTCATGTACACCTCAGAGCTACATCCCTGGGTCTGTGAAGCTCCCTATGAGCTTTTGAAGTGAAAAGTCCACTTTATTCTCTTGACACCCAGACTGAGATTCTGTTTACTGAATAAAATAAAATGCCCTTTCATAGTCAATGACTCCTAGGGTGGATATATAAAAAAAACATGTTTGTAAGAATATGGTTAACATTTCAAAGAGGAAAAATCTGAGAAGATTAAAAGGAGAAAAACTGAAACTTACCCCAAACTCGTCCCTCCACTGATGTGATGCTTGATACTTCTCTGCTTCTTTAGCGAGGCGCTGAAGACCAAAGAGAAAGAGGACATACATTTTAATCTTTACTGATTCTTCACATAGCAAAGTCTTTTTTAATTTCTTCAAATCCATGTTTTCTCTGTATAATTTTATTTATATCTGCGCTGTTTTGTGGTTACCTGAAAATTCTGTATATTTGAGTAAAGATGCACAATCTCATTTCAAAAATGCTTTTTTCAGTATTGTTTCTTTATTTAAGTACTGTAATCATGCATGAGAAAACCTTCCATTCCAATGTCATTTCAGAAGTTCTAGTTAAGTTCAAAATCTATCAATATTCTTTTAAAAATACTTTCTCCTTACACTCCACCTTGCCTTATATGTATTCATTTAATCTATCATCCAATGACAACTATTTGTTAGAATCTTAAAACACTGTATTATGGACATTTATCTCTCCATTACATTGTTTAGCTTCGATTATAGGAAGTACTGACATCCCCTGTAATTATTAGGGACCCATAAAAACTCAGCAGCTGTAGTTTGATCCCATGGACTGAATATACATTAGCAGTTCGAAAGTAACAGGCATGCTCCTAGAGGGCATTTTTCCCGCTTAAATTAATTGGCAAGTAATCCAGTTTGTCCGCTTAGCCCCATGGGAAGCACAGTCCACAGGAATGATCAGATGATGCTCTTTCAAATCAATCTCTTGTACAGACACATCCATTGCATTGGTGACATGGCCCTCCTCATAAAAATTTACTATAAAAAAACTCAAAAACTATGGAAAAAAAGCTGTTTGTATATGCTTATGAGAAGTTTGCTACAACTTTGCATCGAAAAGTTGCCAGGCATAATGCATGTTCTCCCGCTGAGCTGCACTCAGCATCCCCAGCCTGGAGGCAAGCACCCATCCTGAAAGCAAGCAAGCTCACTCAGAAGAAGCAGCTACCTGATGTGAACGTAGTTCATGTGGACTCAGCCATGCCCTAATTGTTGAGTGACTTACTTTGAGAACTAAATTATTTTACAGCTCAATAAAAAATTTAGCGACTGTTTCTGGAGCGTCATGGTCCCTTTCTAACAGAAATAGCCTGTCTATATCCACCAGATAACTGGGGATGACGATGTTTTACCACGTAACAATACGTGCACAGTAAACCTGATGATCCTTTCAATGTGCAGACCAACTCCTACACAAAAAGAACTGTCTAAGACACATTTTCAGTTGAGTCAACCATCAGTTCTTGCTAACTACCCAAAGGCATATGAACAGAAGGCTCACGTAAGCTGGAATTGCAGAGATGGTGCTGTCAGAACCTCATCTCAGCCTCATCCAGGATAGCAACCACTATGCTATCTGATCCCATGAGAGCAGGCACTCTCCCCCCTCTACTAACTATCAGGATGATAAATTTCACAAAACAAAATATTTTTTTTCTTTTCCTTTCTTTTACATTTGCAATCATTCTATGTAAACAAACCATGTGCTCTGCTGCCAGAAAATAATTGTCCTCACTCATTCATTTTATTGTTAATTCAAATTATTCTTAGCTAACAGAAAGCTACTAGCATCTTGCAGGCATTGCCAACTGGAGGTACCTTCCAGAGTGGCCAAGTACCACATTGACAAAAGAAACGCTATGATATAGTTTGATGCATTACACTGGGAAAAAGCACACTACAACTTTCCCGTGATCGCACTGGACAAACACTTCAGACGGCTACAGTATTGTCATTTTTCTGGTAATATAAAAGAACAATTTTGTCCATCTAATTTCTTCACTCAGTATAGCAAGTTCTGCATCTACATTTGCATATCCTCTGATGAGTATAAGCCAATTAAGTCACATCTCACCAGACTGTAGCAAAGCAAGATATGACACTTACTACACAAGTAAATAGCTGCAGTTAACACTGCCCTCCAATTTCCCTCACAGCGTGCTTCATTGCCTTAAGGTACCCAGGGAACTGCAATTGTTTTCCACAAAAGACAGTAGAATCAAATGCAAATGAAGATAAATATATAATGAGCAGTAACATTTCTAGGAATTTTGCATGGAAAGAACTGCAGCCACTCTTGAAATTCCTCAGCGCCATGAAAAGTTGGTAGATACCTCAGCTAATCTGCACCATGAAGTGAAAATGCTAAAAGCACATAAATAAAGAGTTGTTTGTTTTTCTGTTGTTTTGGGAGGTTTTTTTGGTCTGAAATGGAGAAAAAAAAGAATACCCCCTTATTTTCCTTGAAGAACTTTTCAGTCAGGTTTAAGTTAGAACCCATCCTAACTAACCTGCTAGAATAACACTACATGCAATTTCTTCATACCTTAAAATAGCTTCCAAAATGAGACGCTGTCATTTAGGGTATGTGCACAGAGCACTGTTAAAGGTAATCAAGCTCGTACAAAACCACAAGCAACTGGTTACAGAGAAACAAAAATGAACAACAAAAAAATGGCTGTTCCTTGACTCCAAAAAACCAAAACCCAACTTATTGGAACTAAGGTGACCACGTGCCCATGGGTCAGGCCAACGCACACTGGTTTTAACAACAGGCCAAGGCACTTTTTTGATGTCCTCTTCACTGCTTAACTGAAAAAGCTCTGCAGCTTTTTTCTCTACTGCATAACAATCAATTTAATTTTTGCAGCAGTTATTAGATCAATTTTCCAAATTATATGCAAACGTTTACCTGGAACGTATCCAAAACTTTAGCTGGAATATATATTTAGAATGTATTTCCTAGTATCCTATATCAGAGACAGAATTAAAACCTCGCCAACTTGGTATCAGCCCTGTAGCTTTTCCCTGAAACAAATAATCTTTTCCATCAACAATTCCTATAAATGCTACACAAATTATTAGTAACCAGCATAGTGGCTGTTAGCTAGGAATAAAATAAATCTATAAGTTCAGGGGTCAAAGAATAAGTAATTTGATCTCTCAAAATGGGGATAAATATTGTATTTTCACCTTCTATTACTGCAACAGAACAATCCGGTGACTCTACAGCTATGTATGTTACATATGCAGAAAACAAACAAAACCATTTCCGAAAGACCAGTCTCGTATAATACTGTGATTATCCAGCTCATTTCCAGCAGAAGATTCTCTGTCAACATTTATGTGCAGACTGTCACAAGGACACAGATCATGCAAGGACTTAATTTTCAGGCAGTGGATGTTTTAAAATATGTGGGTTGACTGATAGGGAGTCTGTGCATGCAACAACCAGTATCATTCTCTCCTGTGTAATACCTTATATTTTTAGGAACGACAAGGGAAGAATATTAATTTTTATATATATGTATGTATGTATACAAAATGAGACTAAGGTGTTCTCAGAAGTTTTTCATTTCTATGCAAAGAGAACCTTGCTACTACAGCAAGATGGAGTCTAATAACTGATACATTCACCCTACCACAGAGAGAGCTTTGTTAAGAGCCAGGGGAAGAAGTCAAGACTTCTGGGTCAAAAATAGCTAGATTGTGAAGCAAACTCAAATTACCTTTGCCCTTTATTGTGACACAAGGACAGACTAATTTTTCATCTCTCACAAAGAAATCATGCCTGCTTCCTTCTGAGGTATGCAAATGTCAGGTCTTGCCTTCCCTGTTTTGATGGAAGAGTCTCTGGAGAATGCCAACAGTGGAGTAAGACAACAGCAGGCCGACACCTGACACTTCCCATTTTCCCTCTCATTACAATGAGGGTTTAATAAGGTAACACCTTCTTTAACACCACGACCCATTGCAGTTCCCTACAGGTTTCTCTAGCAAATACTAAAATGTTGAGATTCATATTTTTATATGTAAGAAAATAAGCAGAAATGGTTCTAAAACAAACATACAAAACAATATTTTTGCATTTTTTGTGTTAATCATTTCTTACTCCATGCCTCTGTACATGTGCTGTGAAAATGAAAGCTGTGAGACGTTTTTCAGGCCTTGAATGAAGCTCTATTTAAAATCATCTTTTTAGATAGAGAGGATGAAAAACCAAACACCACTAAAAAGGGGGAAAAGGAAAAAAACTAACACGCACCAGAAAAGTTCAGGCTTACTTCAAGGTATTTAAAAAACCCTTACTTTGTACACTCTGCTGGAGAACAAGGATTCTCAGATTATGGCAATGAAGCTCAAATTGCTCTGAAGCAGCGTGTAAACTGAGAAACCATGACCGGGAAGAGTGGGCTGCGAAAGCTAACGAAATGCTGTGCCATCTATTCCTATGCTTTTGTTTAATAAATGTTCCTAGATGAAATTATTATTTCTACTTTTTGAAATTAACTTTTTTTTAATGAATGAGAACTGCTCTCTCCCTTATTTTTTCTAAATATTGTGCAGGGTGTATTATTTTCAGGAATTTTCAGAATACTTAGCTCATCAATAAAAGAACAATTATCCTTTGAAAGACTTTGCAAGAAGTCAAGAGTTACCTTCCACTAGATTTCCATAAATCGTTCGAAAAGAATGGTTACGTTTAAAGCAAAACAGCTACCGGGCAAGATAAATAAGATGCAAGTGTTATTTACTCCATCAGCCTATGAAGTTTTCTTTAACACGTAAAGGGATTACAAAACATTAGACACACACACACAGAAGAGGAAAGAAAAAAACCCAAACAAATCAACAACAAAAAAACCCAAAGCCCAGCTGTCTGTCAATCTCAAAACTGTCCATTTTTAAGGTCTTGTCCCCAGGTTCCATGGACATGTTACCATCTCTGAAAGACAGCCTTTGATGTAGCACAGACTGCAAGAAAGAGACCTGAAGAAACTTTATCTGATCTGTAAAGATCAACTCCCTAGAAGGCCTATTCATCTTTCAGCCTTCATTTTTGTGCACATATGTCATACCTTTATCTCTTCCTTGCCAGCACACAATTCTGTCAGCTAATGGCCCAATTACTATCATATTCAGTACAATGAAATAAATCTTTTGTGTGTATGTGCGTGTGCTTCTCACTCTGCTTTAAGTATTTTACCTCAAAAATAATATTTGACTAACCTTTGATACATTAGGCCATTATAAAATGTGTAAGCTTAGAGTTATTAGACATCAATAGCCTCACAAAGCTTTCTAAAACACCAAACGCATGGATCGCTTAGGTTATTTTAAGAAGACAAATACCCGGGGAGAACATATCAATGTCAAGCTTAAATAGAACAATGTAGAAACATAAAATGAACTTCAAATCCTGATTTTAAAATATGATCCAAATATTCAATCCTGTTCTTGCATGAACAGTGTAAAAGTCACAAGGAGTATCTGTAAAAGCAGTTTCAAACATGGTTTTCATATACGTATTTGAAATACAAATATCGTTCTTCTGTAGGTGATTATGAATTGCACATAAACTGCAAGAAAGAAATATGAGGAAAATATTTTGTAAGACTGGGATAAGGTGTTTGAAGTGCCAATGGAAGACTGATACTATTATTTCACCATAGCTTTAACACAGACTCAGAATTTTAAAGCACTGCATTTTCACCTCAGTAAGCTGTTACATTCTGTATGAAATCAAATGAGAACTATTTTCTTCCACCTTGATTCTAGTCTTTACTTGCATGGAGTATGTCATATTTTCCTAGCAATCCCTGGTAATGAATTAGCCAAATACCCACAAATTACCTTATTCATTCATTTCCTACTATTTTATTGTATAAAAAAGATCACCCAGTTTGGCTCAAGGCAGTGTCATTTCAGCAAGCAACATTTGCAAATTGGAAGGCCAGTAGCCCAAAAGCGAGCATGGGAGTGCTAATGATAGCAAGACCATAACCCCCACATAAATGCACATGGATTTACTTCTCTTTGTCTTTATCCTCATACTCCCAGTGGGACACGGCAGGGGTTAATAGGGACCTTTTTACATGTAACTCTCATGAAGATGTTTTCTATATGACCTTTCTCATGAGTGGGCTTTCATAGTAATTATCAGTGCAAAAGCTGATCGAGATTTGTTCAAGCTTGGGCGTATTAGATTTGCATAAGATGGTCCCAACCATAACACAGTGTCTTAGACTGAACCAAACACATCTAATTTTGTGGATTTAAATTGTCACTACAAGGTTTAAGACCCCTCTTCAAAGTAATTTTTTTTTCTTTTAAAATTGTTTTGATCACTAACACTGTAGCACATAAGTTTCTATGATAATTCCTTTTTCTCTACCTCAGATAAAAACTGTTATCCTATGCATTGCTGTATTTCATTATGTAAATACCATAATCCTCCATATAAGTGTAACCAGAATTTTAATGCTTACATACATTTCTTAAGATATTTTTTTTTATGGTGACCAAGAGTAAGGCTTTGTTTTGTGCTGATCCACAGTATTTTTATTTCTTGTATTTACACTGCAGAGTCACAGCCTCTCTCCTACTCTGACATCTGCTGTGCCACATGATGACAATCTGATCCATGGTCTGGTAATGACAAGCATATAAGGTCTGAAGCATATAAGGTCACAGACAATGACTATATTTATAATCGGTCTCTTACATTCAACATAGAGCTCGTATTATATATTCCTTACCTACTCACTGGAGCCAGTTTCATTTTTGTCATCTGAGGCAGCAGATGAATCATATTCATACAGAACAAGGCCCTATTAGCAGTCTGTTGGCATTGTGAGACTTACCAAAGCACGATATATACAAATTATTGGCGTAAATTTATACATAATCTAATAATACATAATCTAATACAACCAGCAATTAGCACCTTTAAAAGAAAAAAAAAAGTTGATGTTGTTATACTCTCAACCACAACTGAAACTAACATCTCAAACTTTGTCTTCCACTACTAACCATTACCAACAACCTAAACTGCTAGATTTATTTTTTTTTCTAATCCAGCTGTACATTACAAAACTCAACTTTAATTAAATATTAAGCAGAAAAATACATATTCTGTATAGTTGCCTAATGCATTCCAAACTATTTCTGCTTTATTCACATGAACAGTAATTCTATTTCAGACCTCCTTAATCAGTTTTTCTCTAACAAGATGACCTCATATCAAACACTAGGTTGTCATGTTGGCTAAAAACAAATCTAATGGAAAAAATTATCACCTTCCATGCATTTAAAAGACAGGTCTTTAAAAGATTTCTGTATCCATTAACAACTGTAGTGAAAATCATTCTTTATGATTCAAGGCAATCTTTATTCTAATTGTTTAATTAAATGAGTGAAGGAAGAAGCAGGCTGATTCTCCACAAAGAAATCTTACCCTTCTAGTAGGTCTACAACTTCAAAGCAGAAGGGTTAAAATAAATGAAGCCACTTGTCTAAATAAGATCAGGAATCAATGGGAAGTCAAATCTGAACTAGAGTACTTGAGATTACAATATTGCAGATGAAGTTAATGCTTTCTGACATGAATAATCATATTGATTTTAATAGGAAAAGCTGAAATAGGGTGATCCTAAATGAATACATCACACATATGGCTTTTGACATCTAAAATGTCATGTGCAATCACTGGTCTCTGACAAAACTGTCATTTAAGAAAAAAAAAAGATAAAACCAATAGCCCATTTGACACAGTAACACTTCTCTGCCACATAAAAGCAGCTCATCTCTAAAACATGAACTAGAAAGAGCTCTTCTTCCTTTCTTTTATTGTGTGGATTTAAGAATTTAGCTAATGGTAGCAAAATATTGGAGTAAGCAAAAGTGACATAGTGCCAGTACTTCTTCTACTCCTAAAACAGTGCTGAAAGAATCTTTTAAATATATTCTGCTATAGCAGGATTTTAGCAAGAATCTAAAACTCTTCAGAAGTAGTCATATGTACAGTTAATGTCAAACCGTCTTTGATTCTGTCCTGAAAACAAATCACAGAAAAGTTGGAAGTATATACATCACCGAAAATCAACTGGAAAATAAATAAAAAATAAATAGATAAATAAATAAGCAAGCAAGTTATACCCCATACTTTCAAAGTTCTGGAAAAGCGCTATAGCTGGATGTGCACCCAGGTGAGTGCACGACCTACAGAAGTTGCAGGCGGGATGTTGTCAAGTACCAGTCCGTAGCTGTCTGAAAACATACTGCTTTCCACCTTAGCTTGTTCTCTAATGTTCATAACAAGTAAGACAGTCCATACAACAGGATAAATGAACTGCAGGTGCTAAAGCATTGCTGAAGGGCACCATTCTGAGCTCCAGAGAACAGGACAAGTCGAATACAGACACAATGAAGAGCAGAGGGAGCACAAAATTGTCTTCTATGACTGGAGCACAGTCCAGCCCATGAAATATGAAATATGGTTTGTATGAAATATTCTAAAAACTTAATGTGCTGCAGAATTCGTGTATAAAATAATTCTGTTCAACTACTATTAAACAGCAACAAGGAATGTAGGAACTTCTCATCAGAATGTAGAGAATCAGTGCTTTGTTAAATTCTACACTTTCTACACTTATGGGGAGAGGGAAGGAGGGAGGAGTTCAGTCCCCAAGTCTCAGTACATTTTTAGGATGCATGCGATCAGGAGATTTGAGAAGCTGAGCAATATTATGACAGCTTGATACTGCTAAAAATGTTTCAGTGGAGAGGAGAGTAAGACAGAGAGAAGTGTAGATAAAGGCATAAGAAAAGATGATCAGAAAGGAAGAGTAAGAAATAGTCTGTCATCTTGACATCTAGCAGTGGAATTTTGCTGGAGTGCTGTATAGAATCAGCAAAAGACCATTTCTTTTAACGTATAATTTATCCTTCTCATTTGCAGAGGTTTCAACCCCTTAGAGCTTATTACATTTTCACTCTAATAATTCATAAGCCTTAAATGCAAGTCACATTAGTGTTATATTTTTAAACAAGCTCCAAGTGAAGGACACATGCTGAAACCATTAGACTGAAATTGCCAACTGCTCTGACAAATCACACATTGCATAACACCACCAGCTCCAGTTCACTGCCTGCCTTGGGAAAAGTCTTTCAAGCTTCACAGCCGAGCTAGTAACTTCACAGGCATGATTAGAAGATGGCACGCATATTGAGTAGGCATGCCTTGTTACCCTGCTTTCTCAACTGTAGTGGATATGTAGTTTTTAGCAACCCAAGTAGAAATTAAGACTCCATAAATTTGTTTTAGAAATATCAAAATTAACCCACTTCAAAATAAGTGTTCTAAAAAGTCAACAATGTAATTTTCCTCTTAAAAAAGAAAAAAAAAAAAGTAACTTAGGTGCAGTTGAGCTTGCGTCACAACTCCTTTAATGTCTACTCATTTAGTATCCAGTAAAAGCAAACAAAGAAAACACCCTTAGCTGCTCAAAATTTATACATGCTAGCAGTCCCATTAAAATCTGACTGGGATCCAAATGGGAACACACATAACTGAAATACACATGCAGCTGCCTAAATTCAAAGGGAAAAGTAGGAAAAGAAACAAATCAAGTAAACAATTTCTTACTAAGGACAGGGAGAAGAAAACATGATACAAGCTTGCATCACTTATGCAAGAAAAACTTGGTTTTGTCTCATATAATCAAACTGAAGAACACATTTAAGAGAATGTTCTAGTTTTATACAAGCTCAATAACAATGTATTGTGTAATATCAATATGCATTCAACAAATTTCATTAACAATATTTAATATACATCAAATATATGACATATTCTAAATTAGTTTGCATTTTTTTTAAAAAAAATTGATTAAAATAGCATTCCACCAGTTAATGCAATTCACAGAAGTGGAGTATAACCAGGTATGCAACACGTCATTTAAAGAAGCGTAATGAGTCCTGGATTTAGTCACACTTTCTGTGATACAAAAAACATTTAGATGTAATCCTGTTATAATCCCAAAAGAAGATCAGGAAGCTGGCAATTTACAATCTCTGCTGAAGTCAGATGTCTCTTTTGGCCATATCACCAGAAACAGCTTTAAGCTCTCTTGGAATTGCATAGTTATTTATATACAGAAGAGCAAAATCCAGAATTTCAAGAAATAACAAGAGTGAACAAAGCTCATAACCACCTCTTCCTCTGTAGAATAGGACTAAATTGTTTTATTTCATTAAGACACATTCATAATCTAAACCAACATGATACAGTCCAAAGTAGTTAATGATTTATAATAAAACTGAGATAGCACTGAAATCTGCAGTAGCATTTCCAGAAATAGGCCTTATAGAAAATAAAATTTAGAGCCTGAATGGTAGAACTGTAATGTCAACTTAAAAAAAAAAGACATCAACATCTTCTAGATTCTTAGACGTATGAAGCAGAATCAATCTGAATTTGACTGATTAAAATTCTGTTAAAAAATTACTCCACTTTTTAATTTTTTTATTTTTTTTTTAACAAAGCTGAATAACAAGCACGGCTTTAACAAGGCAGGATAGTGTATTAACAGCTTTACAAATCAAGAAGAAAAATGGAGCAGGTGGTAGGCTATAGCTGCTGAATAATCAACCTGATCTCATCAAGAGTCAGTGGGTGAGAGCCAAGGAACATGTTACTGTTGGCAACAGCAGAAACAAATGATACATTAATACTGCATGTTATTTTCAGGCAACATTTCCCTAATGGAAGTAATTCTAGTCAGAAGAAATAAAAAGTGTTTAACTGAGAGTCCTGGAGAAAACGGAGGCAAAGGAACCTACTACTGGCAAACTGTAACAACGCTTTTTATTTTCCCAGAGATAACATGTCCATCATGACAGCCATGCTGGAAACACACCAAAGCCTCAACTGCTCCTACACCTCGCTTTGCATGGGGATAACAAGCTACCCAAACTCCCTTCATTTCTTTCTTATTAACTAGAATGTAATAACATGCTGCTTCTAAACTTTTCCCAAATGTCTTTTAAAAGAGATGTTGCACTCCCAACTCTGTCTCCACTGGGCAGGATCAAGCTTTAACTTTCAAGCATAGCCATGTGATGTTTTAAAAACAATTCACATCCTTTGTTAGTAATTCCTCTTCTATTAAGGACTCCATGGGATTTACTCTTGTCTTTACCCTTCAACAGAAAACTCTTTCAGATATTACGTAAAAACACTTTAAAATTAAAAGTAGACATAACTATAACTGGTGAATGCTGAAAATGGTGTCTTCTACCTTTCCTCAGCCCATTTAGCTTTTGTAGTATCTTCCCACGTTCTTTGAACATGGAAGAAACTCAGCATTTTTATGCTTCCAGTTTATACTGGTCCAGATGTACCTTCATTCCCCTGCTCTCAAATGCAAGTTTTATCCTAATATAGCTGCATGGTTGTAAAGCAACAGTTGCTGAACCTATAACATAGAACACTTAGTCAATGCAATCATTTCTCCTCCAGGCACAGGTCCATGTATCAAGTACAGACGGAATCACAGAATCACAGAGGTTGGAAGGGACCTCGAAAGATCATCTAGTCCAACCTCCCCTGCCAAGGCACGGCCACCTAGAGCACATCACTCAGGAACATGTCCAGTCGGGTTTTGAATGTCTCCAGAGAAGGAGACTCCACAACCTCTCTGGGCAGCCTGTTCCAGTGCTCTGTCACCCTCACAGTGAAAAAGTTTTTCCTCATGTTAACCCGGAACCTCCTATGCTCAGGGATAGCTATTAAAAGATCCATATTAATACATTAAACATTTCAGTAGATGCTTAAATATCTCTCAAGGACACCAAGTTCCACAAGAATTGTTCTTTTAGGACGAAATTCTGACCATACTGAAGTTCATGTGAGGATTTCCACTGTCTTCATTGAGATTTCACTCCTGCTGCCTCAAGCCCTGTGGATATGAGGTCATGAAATTCATACCCAGAGATATTCTTCTTCTAGATTCAGTAATCACCAATACCCATGCATTGTTTTGGCCACTATTTGTCTTCAACATCTCTTGTCATGTCTATGTCATATATCGGACAATGTATCACCTTTTCCTTCTCGGCAGTACAGTGCATTTCTGGGCATTCTCGTGATTATAAAAAAAACCACCTAACCTGGTTTAGATATGCCATTAACATCTTACGTAAGGGAGTTGGTTGACATTTTTGCACTATGTGATCTTCAAAATGGCCTTACATTTGAAAAAAAAAAATAAATGTTCTTCAAACTTAGAGTTTAAAACCTACTGTTGCATATTGTCATGGCTACAGAAGCATTTCATATCTTTTCACAAACACTGTGAAGTAAATATTGTTAGTGTTATTTAATACACAAAGGAAAGAAAGGTGAAATGATTTCACCAAAGTCACAGAAAACATTAGTGTCAGGTGCTAGTAACACCTAAGTCCGTAAGATTATCCTCTGGGTAAATTCACTGTATTTTCTTTTCAGTTATTTTCCTCTTTTTTTATGATTCTATACATGACCTATAGGTTTACTTAAACCCTACTCGATTGACTGCCCTAGTGAGTAATGTCCATATTTGAATCAACATTCAAATTATAATTTCCTTCCAATTTTTACGAATAAAAAATTATAAAAAAATTAAGAGATTTTTCTAGTGTTACTCTCACATGTGAAACATTTGAGAGCTACTACAAGCGGTTTGGGTTTATCCATGATGACTTCCACCAAAAGGTGTTTAATTAGGATGTCTCACACTTTTCTGTGTATGAAAATCTAATTGCCACCTTCTAGCTCAAAGAACACAATCAAGAAGCATTACCCCATCTCGAAATTGCCTAAGCATCTTCTTCATGTCACTTCCACATCTGGTGTTACTTCATTATTTTTTTTTCAGTCTTGTATGCTTTTTTTCTATAAAGGAAATATATTGAACCATACCAACTTATTTAGCACCCTCCAAAAAGTGTGTTTTCTTTTATTCCAGCTAGAGCTACTTGCTGAAAATCATCATCAGAATCAAATTGTGAATAGTGAAAAGCAATACAAAAAAAGCTAGGACATAATTATAAAAACGAGAAACTAGATAGACATGTCAAGAATGTCACAGTACAAGTATATCTTAAAGCAAAATATGGCAGCACCTTGCCTGACTGGATCCTGGATGCAGGTAACTCAGTACGGTGCAGCTGACTGCAGTTGATCTGAGTAGCATTTATAACCTCACAGATCCTGCCCACAGGGAAGAATTTCTTCCTCAGTCCTGTTAAGCTGGCACATTAGATGGCAGAGATGATTTTCAGAAATCAATCTGAATCTTAAACTAAGAGACCCAAGCTGAAACTTGCAGGGTTTAACTGTTTTTTTAAACTCTACAGGATGTTCCTGTAAGATTTCATGGAAAGGTGTTTGGGTTATATTCTTAAGAAATATTGGAAACCAGAAGATTTATGTAAGTGGAAAGGCAGATTCTTCTGGGCTCTTCCCTGTCATGTGAAGCATCAATATTTGATAAGTCAGTCAACTTGTGCTGTCTTTTAGGTCATCGGTAGCATTGAAATGTTGAACCTCTGCTACCGGAGCTAGAAAGTGACTCTTAATGCTATGGACAAAAGCATCTTATTATCCTGTATGAAACCAACCTCTAGATTTAGATGTGCATACTGCATCAGTGTGGATTGAAAATGCAGCTTCATCTTCATGTTGCATCACACAATGACTTTTGATTCATCATAGGTTAGTATTCACATAAATGACAATAAAGTACATTCACTTGCATATAGAACAGAAGTTTCAAGCAAATAAAACCTGACCTTAAAGCCTTCTGTAATTAAATTATAGATAGGTTTAATCATATACTGAACTCTTCACCTATGTCCTGCGATCAAGTGGTTTTAGCTAACTTTGAATATAGATAGTCCATGCTCAGTAAACTGAATTTTTCCTTTAGAACTGTATCATCCCTAGGCATATAAGGATTTAATGTTTATCACAAAGATTCAATAAACCATATGTGTTCATGTGTACACATTGCCGTTTCTATCATCTCAGACAATATATGTATGCTAATATATCTGGGTTTGAGAGCTTAACAGCTCTTCAAAGTACCCAGATTCAGTACTTGAACAGCTTTATGAAATCTAGAGTATGGCTGCCTTACAAACAAGTACTTTTATGCATATTAAAAATACTCCTTACCAGTGTACGCTAACCAAGCTGTTCTGTACTGTAAAGAAAACTATTATTTGTTACTACAGCACATCTGCTCGGTCTCATTATCAGTCAGGGGGCCCATTTCTGTGCAGACACCACAGAAATCACTGCAGAATTGGAATGTAGCAATACAAAGCAAACTTTTTAGGCAGCTGAAGCCTTTGCATACCAGAACAGAATAGAAATCCCTAAGGAATAAGTATTCAAAAACAATATTAGAGCACATCTTGAAGTGTAGCTTAGCTAATAGCAGAGACTGAGCTGAATTGATTTTCTTCAGTTATTTAAATCTCATTATATATGCCCTATTTAATTCCCTCTCCATTTAAATTGATATGAAATATAAAACAAGCTCTAAATAATTTAGTGTGAAAAAACATACAAGCTAATTAAAAGCTAAAAGTTGAATCACAAACACATTATAAACACCTCTATTTTTAAGACAATGTTTCTTTTTTTTCTGTTTTGAAGCTGTCTTTTGGTTTTTTTGTAGAGACAATGAATTTTGGTAGTACTTTTTTTCCAGAGTAAAAAGTGCTTATAAAGAAACCCTTAGGTTTCAGCTGCTTTCATTTAAGCTACCAATAAGGGTTTATGTTTTCTTTAATTCAGTTGAAACTGTAACTAAATGAATAAAACCTAAATGTTATATTCTTAACCATGCAATGTGATTTTCCATCATTACAAATTAAAATAAATGTCATCATGACTATTAATCACTCTCTTTAATTATAACTTGAGCACTTAAATGGCACCTCACAAGATATTACCGAGGTCAGACTTTGCTGGCAGATGTCATTGCAAGGATGGAGGGGGCAGGAGAAAAAGGGTGCATTAATGCAGCAGCACTTTCCGTGAGCAGATCCATGTGCCTCAGACATGTAGAAGACAATAATGAAAAATAAATTAAAAAAAAAATCTCCTGTAATTCATGAATTGCACAAATGTATACTTCACTTTTGTGCCAAATTGATCTTACAGCAGATATTCATACATTAAGAGCTGAGGCTCTTCTTGGTTTTCAACAGTTTTCAGGTAAAAACCTTCCTGAGAGCATAATAAATGTAAATAACTTCTAATTAACATTTTCTATTCACCTCTATTATCTAGTTTCAAAATTACAAGAATCATCACAAAAAGATTTATGATCTTTTGTTACTCTGACTGTAACCATATCATCCTCATTTTTTTCCCTTTTTACTTATTCATGGAATTTTTAAAGTAGTGGTGTTTAACCCTCAAACGAAGTTTTCAACTGTGCATCAAGATACCTGTGTTCACAGTCTTACTCAGTGCCACGTAGAGAGACCTGCAAATAGTCAGTGCACAGGTCCATAACTTCAGTTCTATTCCTGTTCTTTAATTGTTCAGTCATAAAATCTGTTAATGAAAATATCTTTTTGAAATATGGGATGAGTCACAGTTTCTGATAAAAGAAAGCTATAACTATTATTGCCAAGAAATAAAGAAATGCTTAAGTAACATTATTCCAAACTTCACTATTCTTACTTAGCTTCCTCATTAGTAAGAGCATCCTGGAAACAAAGCTCTTCTTGACACCATTATTGCCTATTACCCAAACTGTTGTCTGACTCTCTCTCACACATATGCACACAAATTGGTGCCTGCAATTGTCTAAACTATAAAGCCAAATCGTACAGAACCTGGCAACACCCTGACTTTATATTGTCAGTTTGAGCCTTAGATCTCGAATGTGAGAAGAGACACCTACCATTTTTTATTTAGAGAGGAGTTGCTTTGTAGCTTAATTAAAGCAGTGTCTGACAGTTCAGAAGATGAGAATTTGCTGCTTCTGCAAGGTCTGACAGCATCCTCGGCTGAAATGTGATAATGTAACTTATGCAAGAAATAGTGAAACGTGACATTAAACCTTAGCCCTCAGCTTCACAAAATTCAGACTTTAACAGCCTTATCTTTGTTTCATTTCCACTAATTTATTTAATACAAATATATGAATGCCAGCTTAGTGAGTATACATATCTATGATTATTTAATTGAAATTTTAATATACTTTAAAAACATGCCTGTAATGAGCTTTATAATTATTAGCAAACAGCAAGAGAATTATTCTCATATAGTAACCTATGGTACTTTAGACATATTTTAAGGAGGCTTTACAAATTTACAATTAAGTATCAACACAGTAGTAATTCAACTATAATCCGTGTGGCTCATGATTTTTTCAACAATATTTTGTGGGGTTTTGTTTGTTTGGGGGTTTTTAATTTAAACCCAGCTATTTTTCTGAATGAAGAACTTCTACTGAAAGCAAAAATTTTTTTAAAAAATAGTTTCTCACACGCGTAGTAGAACTATGAGTCCAAATAAGCATTACAGCAAGGAAAAGGAAAAAAAAGGGGGGAAAAAAAAAAAGGAAAAAGGGAGAATTTTTTTTTTTTTAAAAAGGGAGAAAGAAAAAAGGGAATATAAGTTCACATTTATGATTAAGTTCTCTGTGGGTCATACTTAGATCAGAGAAAATAAGAACCCAGTCCACAGATTTTATAACCTCAGTTAAAGGGCCAGCTTTGAAAAACAAATTTCTGTTAGATTCAGAATAGAAAAAAAGTGGCAAGTATGCATGTGACGGTAAGACTCAGCTACATCTGAAAGTTGTCCTGTGTCTTGGTCAGGTTAAGCATTATAATGTATTTTACATGGATTCTTTTATCACACCCTTCAGTGTAATGTAGTTAAAAGCAGCAGTTTCTTCCCTCGGGCATGTACTACCGAAATAAGTATGAACTTCCATTCACCCAAGTTTATATGAAATGAGAAGAGACATTCTTCACCAGTTTCCATCCGAAGAACATGCTTGTCTAAAATGTTAGTCCTTCCAGGTGTGGCTAAGAATAACTTAAAGATTCACTCTGGCAGAAGTAGTGTTGCGAAACAGTGAATTGACTAAAAAGGATGATACAAAGGAGCTATCCTAAGCAATACACAATTAATGTTATTTTCTTTTTCCTTGAGCTAACTGACATGCTACAACACAGAAGGGGGAAAAAGGAAGGAAAAAAAGAAAGGATTTTTTTTCTGTTATTTCTGTTCCCAAACTAATTTTGGTGTTTTACCACTTTTTGGTTTTCTAAATTGTGGTTTTCTAGACTAAATTTGTGCTCACTTTTGAGCTTGCTAGCTGTTGAGGGATGGCTCCCAATACTCTGGAAAGCACAGAGGACGTTGGTTTGTTTTCCAGAAACAACAAACGGAAATACTGCTGCAGCCAAGTCCTCTGGGGTATCTGCCACCCCTGTAACTCAGAGACCCACAGGAACGGGCTTGTGGTCCCTGTCAAGTCTCAAGGGTCAACCTTAGGGCCCACCAAGTTCTAAAACACCTGCCAAACTCCGGTGAAGTGTGAAGGGTGGAAATATCACCGGGACTGCGTTTTATCACGCCAGTAACACCACCTGGCATAGCACAGACACGGTGAATGAGGGCTTGCCTCTGCTTATTCCAGTCCCTTCCACAAGAAAATAATTTGTGGCAAGCTGTCAGCTCGCTAGGCACTTCAATTCTGGCCAGCCCTAAGCTGTCAGCGCGAGAAAGCAAAGAGTCCATCTTCCTTACACTCCGCCCCTGTGCAACTTGATGGGAATCAGCCTTGCTTTAAATGCCAGGCAGCGCACAGACGCGCGTGGCTGTCACTAGGAATACGCATTCACATGCTACTGCCTTTTCTCAAACAAAGTTCCCTTTTCTTAACATGCATGGATGGAGAAAGAGGCCAGATTTAATGTGAGATTAAATTATAATAAATTCACCATAATTGTTTTTTTAATGAAATATTTTGTTTATCAGGAAAGCAACTAAGGATAAAAATCATGATGAATCTCCATCCCCCGTTGCATACGATTTCTTGGTAGAAAAGCATCCAGTGAAAACGAGAGAGAGAGGTGGAAGCTGCTCAACAGCGCTGAAGGCATGCTCTCTTGCTTCTTTTTATTCAGTAAAAGCTGTCAAAAATCCACATCATCTGATGCACATGCATTTAGCATAGGGGCTTGTCAATTATTTATTGCAGAGAGTTCTGTCAGACTGGGATTAAGATGTCCTAAAATTCCCGAGAGGGTAATTCATCATAACATAATACAGTGTGGGAATAATGGACACCCACAAAAGGCTCAGCTGACATGATGGAAGTGAACGACGGGTGAATTGAGGTCACCGGCTTGATGTGAAGACATTGGACAGTGTACACCCAGGCTGTCAGTCAAGCCATTAACAGGGAGAAAGCGCATTAATACGAAACAGCAAACAAACAGATTGGCTTTTGTTTCCTTGTTCCTAACAGCTCAAAGAAAATAGATGCTGGAGCTAACGAGCACGTCCACGCTGTGTGCCAGCGCACTTCTGCACTGGCTGTAACAGCTCCGAGTCAAAGAGAAATAACCTGCAAATGTTCCGGTTATGGATTAATAAGGGCAAGTGGGGGGGTTTCTTTTGTTATTGATAATGTGGTTTATTTCTGCCTTTTCCATCCCAACACACTTACGAGAGCTATGTTTCAGTAACAAACAGTATTTGAAATCAAAGCAAATTTACATTACATATGCTTTGACTTACTACTTGTATTACTAACACAAACCTATAAATCTAAAAGCGTAGAAAATTCTTGGTGTT
This sequence comes from Psophia crepitans, assembly GCA_013399095.1. Taxonomy (NCBI): domain Eukaryota; kingdom Metazoa; phylum Chordata; class Aves; order Gruiformes; family Psophiidae; genus Psophia; species Psophia crepitans. Next base: position 636,830 of record VWZZ01004209.1, on the reverse strand, counting down.
CCAGTGAAAAGGATGCTTCCCAGAAGAGATCTCTTCACAGAGGAAGATGATCTGTGTTACTCCACTCCTGACTGTAACACGCAGCTGTTCCCATTGGGTGCGTTCCCTCTCCCTGCCGGGTGCTTTTGCCCAACAAGAAAGATGTCCTTTATCTTGCTTGCTCTTCCCCACCAACAAGGACAGGAATAAAGAAACCATTGCAGTACTACGTTCAAGGGTTTGCAGGATCCGTCTGTTGTTCTATCCCCGACATCCCGCTTCACCCACTTACGTATTTCACTGATTTAATCTTCGGTATTAATAACACATTTACAGATATAGCAACTGCACACAAAAAAATAGCCTTGTGTTACTGTATAGTACAGTCTGGTCTTGGAGTGGAGTCCCCAAATGCCTTGGTTTTCCCACTCTTGTGTAGATCAGCCAACCAACTAGTTATACGCGTGTGCTGCTCCTGGCTTCCAAGTTACTACAAATTAAACATAATTCAGTATCAGTCGAAACTGGTAAAACAGATCCCAGCTGTGGCTTCTACAGCGACCTGGCCTTCAAATATTCCTATATATCAGTCCTATACCGCAGTCTGCCTCCTCAGTCTGCTTCTTGCCTGAAGATCCCTTTCCACAGTCACCACAGCTTCCAGTCCCTCCTGCTTCAGCCTGTACCCCCAGCACTGAAGAACCAGCTTATTTTTGCAGACACAGACACATCATTTTCAACTTTTCAGCCACTCGCAACCATAATCTAAGGCATAAAAATTCTAACCCATCGTGAGTCTTCAAGACTAATTAAGAACCATGTGCAGTGCTCAGAAAGTCAGTTATATAAATTATACCTTGACATCTTTTTCACCCTGGGCTTAATTTAAGATTCCAAGTTTCTCCCTTTAACTGCACACTAGCAAAACCCTAGTTTTCACAGATCATGAAAAAATCAGTAAAGCTTTGCCCTACTGAAAAGAGAAAAGTAAATTGCTATTGGGTCTTTTTGCTTTGCTTATTGGATTCTTAGTGTTTATAAGTACAACTACAGTGCAATTTTAAAACTCAAATATGAATGAATATAATGAATAGTTGAATGTTATCTGTTTTTACCACAGAGACCAAGGAATAGAAAATTTTGCTTTGTTTGTATGGCTATTATTTTGTGGATAACCTCCCTCCTCCAAAATGTTTGTATTTAACAAGATATCTACCTCTTTATTGTTATATCTCTGTTAGCAAATAGCATTTTACAGTGGAGCAGGGAAAGAAACTCCATCTGCAGAGTGAAGCAGTTGCTGCTGAGATCCTGCATCCCAGTACACGTCTCAGTGAGTTGACTCTGGACTAGCTGTAGACCTGTGAAATTAATGCCTATCAGAGGTCGGAAAATACTAGATGTACTCCTGGACATCACTTTCTCTCCCTTTCACTTTCTCTCCTGTTTGTTAATTTAACCAATGTTCTTCCAAAGACATATCATAGTTACAGAGCTCCAACTCAGAATATTTGTTGCTCACGATTAACAGTGCTAGAATAACGTTCATATTTAGGTTGCCAAGTCAAGTAGTAAAAAATCAGGAAAAAAGCATAACAGCATATTTTCCTCCTTATACTGAGAAAACTTGAAATATATGAAAAAAATGCAACGTGTATATAGGTAGTCAAGCAGAAAAAATACCTGGAAGATATATCTTCACCTATAAATTCCCCTTCTTCAGAACTCTATTCAATGCTATTGCACTCTGTGTCATTTTGAAATTCACTTTCTAGGCTGCCAAAGTATTTGATCGAACTAGTTTCAAATGTCTGTGACCATTTACTTTCTCTCTGCTCACTAATCTCATTCTCAAAATCTAAAATTATATTCCAAAATTTTCAGAAATGTCAATTAGATGTTATTTGGTTTCACATAAGCAACTACCTAAGTAAAACCAAGCTAACAACCAAATGTCTGACCATCAGACTGTGGAACAGACTGCTTAAAATAGGAGAGCATGTTATTTTCTATACCAGTAGCAGATATAATCTAGTTTTCATGATTTATTTAGTCTATAAATACAGCCTTTCTATCTTTCTGAAGGTGACATATCTATGCATTATTTGGTTTTAGCAATGCAAGAGTGATAAAAGTTTAAAAATGTTGTATACAAAATATAAAAACTAGCATAGTTTTGTATTAGTTTGCAGTTAGTTCTACAAATCTGAGTTGTTAATTATTTATATTTTTGAAATTTAAGGGAAGCAGCCATCTCCAACTGAATTTCAATTGATGAATGGCAAGCTGACGTTCAAGAACATCTATGTATAAGCAGTTGCAGGTTGGACCATAAGCCAGGAAATGGCAAAAGAAAGATGTATATGCCTGACATAGGATACAATGTTCCTGGAAGAAAAGGAAGAAAGGAAATTCCAGTGCAGATGAGCTTAAAAAGATCCTTTATTAAAAGTCATGTTTGTAATAGCAGTGGCTGCATAAACATGAGGGAAGTGATAAATTCTATAACATCATATGAACTAATGCTTTGCACTTTCAGTTGAAAACAATCGGTGCTATGACCAAATGGACCTATAAAGAACAAGAATACAAGCACAGTGGGAAATATGTGAGTCCATTCAGATGAGATATTAATAAACTTCAAATTGCTCTAGCATCCTATATATCACTACAGACAAAATAAGTAATGTTAAGGGACCACTCAAAATCAAGTAATGCCTGAATTAAATTTACCTTTCCAGGACACTCCTTTGCATGGGCAGTGACGTTCGCAAGGTGAGGTAAGAGAAATAGAAAGAAACCTGGACTGGAGTACTAGAATCAGGTATAAACTGAGCCCAAACCAGGGGGAGAAGACTTGAGGTTGAAGCTATTTCTGGTCCACGGCAGCCTGATATAAGAACCTGATCATGTGTAATAGTTAAGACATACTCCAGTAGAAACATGTAGAACTGATCAAAACCAAGTACTGTTTTCTAGTCCTTTGCCACCTATTAGATTTACACAGGGATAACAACAGGTATGTTCAAATGCCACCCTTCCCTGCAGTACTAGTTTCTGCTCCGAATGCATGAGAGAAAAAGGCTTCGAAGAGAAAATCTCAATTGTTTACAACATGGAGACAAAAATGGCTTGTCCTGTTTTCCAGCTTTGTTCCTGGAAATGACTAAACAACTTTCGTCTAAAACTTCAGCCTGATTCAACTGTAGGGAAAACATTCAGAGAAAATTGTTTAAATTTCTCGAAGTTAGAAGTAAATAAAAATAGATTTATATCCTGCAAATTATTAGAAGTACCAAAAAAAAATAGACGTGCCTCACTGTAGAACAGTAACAGTAGACTTATTCTGAACTGCTAGTTGAATACAGTTAATTAAGATTGCAAAGGAGGAATAGGCAACAAATATGAGCACCTGGCTTTGTCACATTTTTCTTCAAAATATTTATAGCTCTTTTTATTTTCTGAGTAATGCTTTTGTGGCATATTAACACAAACACCTGAGTTACATCAATTACTGTGTGTTAAAATACTTTACATCTGAAAAATTCCCATTCACAAGGAAATACATCTGTTATTCTCTTCTCATAGTCATCCTGCCACCTCCTGCCCCCAATTAGGAAAACAGGGGTGTTTTTCTTCATTATTTACCCAGATAAATCCTAAGCAGATTTTCTATGTTCATAGTCATCTGTATATTTCTCCTATAAATACCCTTGTAATAAGATTCTTACACTGATTTTTAAACACAGATTAGTTACATTCATAAGAATTATTAGTTAATGGAAATCATACAGGTCTGTACTGGTTAGAGCAAATTTGGTGTAGCCTAGAAGTCTGTCTCTGAAAGGAGTCAACCTCCTGATCTAGAATTGGGAGTTGCATCAGAGCGTTTAATAGTCTTGATAGAATAGGGGTTTTATCCATTTACATTTTGACATTCACAAAAACCTACAGTCTAATTGTGTTCTGTGAAGAAATACCAACGTATCTTTTGTTTGCTTTAAACCAAACCAACACAATGATTTCATTTGGTGCTACCTCATTCTTAATACTTTTTTAAAATATCAAATAATTTAAAATTCACCTTCTCCCAGTCATTTGCGAAATTATATTTTTCAGGCAGTCTTCCACCATGACCTCCACAACCACCTCCGTCTTACATTTTGCAAGCTGAAGAATCCAAGCCTATCTCATCTCCTGAGTAAACTTTGTCTAAGTTTTACAGGAAAGTGCTTGCAACAATTCATTACAAGTCCATCTTCTTAATGGCCATAGAAAGTCATTGGAAAGCTTCGCTACTCCTAGTCTGCCACCTTTATATCTGATAATTCCTTGCTTCAAGTCCTTCACTGCTTTGAAGTGATGGTATTTTGAGAATATAATACTGTTCAACTGGAAGGGCAGTATTTAACCTTTTGGAGTGGTGGCTAGGTCTAGGTGGCCCTGCTTGAGCAGAGAGGTTGGACCAGATAACCTCCAGACGCCCCTTCCAACCTCAACCATTCTATGATTCTATGATGTAGCTTCAGGTTAAGATACTTCGCTTTAGGTATTTATCCTCCTCTAATGTTAGTAGAGATATAATCAGTGCAGGCATTGGTATCTAGGCAATACTTCAACTGAACAAGATGTCCACCCAAAAGTGAGTAGAATGGCTCACTAGAGTGAATTTAGATATTTATAATTGAAGCTGGATCTCACAGCTTCAATAATAACTCTAAATATAAATCTAGAGACATAAGCCTACACCACTCCGTAAGAATGCATGGGGATTACTCAAATCCCATTTATATTTCCTATGTAGATCCCTACTTCTGTTGTTGAAAGGATGAATGTCAGACGGTAAAGATTGCTGCTACAGAGCTAGGATGAAAAAGAAAATTAATTCTGGTGGTGAGTTTTTGTTTGGGTTTTTTAAGGTTATAGTTCTAGGGCAGAATTACAATATTTTTGTCTTCTTTTGTGAATTTTCTGTATTTTGAGAGATTTGGGTCTTCTGACAGTTTAACTTTGATCATATATTTTCTGCTTTGTGAGTCTAAGAGGTAATATTGATCTGTGCTTCCAAAATTTACTTTCCCTAACAACATCTGGTATTTGTGATTAAGTTGAGACCATTCGTCACTTTCTTTCACTAAAATGAGTCATCCTTTGTTGTTTTTAAGGCCTAATATAATTATTGATTTATTGTCAACACATCATACCTCTGTTAATGGAATCTATAGACTTTATTCCTCCTCATTCTTTTCTTTGATTGCCATCTATGGAAGTTACAAACAGACATTCTGTCTTGTGCTCAACTCTGAAAGGTAAAGGGCTGTTGTGATAACAATGATATTTATTTATTTTCTTACTCCTGACTTTGTGTTTTGACATCTTTTCCCCAACAATGGATAAAGGTTCCCCTTCAGGAGTTAGAAGAATTTCTTCTGAAGGTGCTGTTTTGTTTATTTGAATATAATGATCTTTTTGCTAAGCAGAGAGGCACATCACAGTCAATTTCAGACTGATTTCAGGAATCATAAAATAATTTTTTTGGGAGGGACCTCTGGTCGTCATATGCTCTAGTGCCTGCTCAAAGAAAGATCAACTTCAAAGTTATATCAGGCGGCTCAGGGTTATATCCAGTTGTTGTGGTTTTTTTTCATTTATCACCACCATAGAAATTCCAAAATATGTCAGGGCAACCTGTTCCAGCGTTGACCATCCTTCTCCTTAAAATTATTTTTCCTAATAGCTAATCAGTTTCTCACGGTGCAAGTTTTATCCATTGCCTCTTGTACTTTCTCTGTGAAAAATTTCAACAGTATCTTGAAAATGAAAGATCCTGCATTTTAATAAACATGCCCAAATTGTTAAAAATTCACACTGAGCAAAAAGCATCATGGAAAACAAGCTTGCCACTTCATGTGTGTATATACCTTCCATAGTACTTTCCATAACAGTATTTTAAGAAATCACTTTCCTCTTACCCTTATTCTCAAAATACCCTGTTTTATTGAATTAAGATTCTTTGATTCTGGACTCTTTAAGAACACAGATTAATTACATAAGTTAATGAAAACTACCACCATAGAAAGAGCAATTGCAGGTTTCACAAGATTTATTGTTTCAATAATGACAATACATTCCTTTTAAAAATGTCAAGAAAATTAAAATAAGTTTGAAGTGTAAAACTTGAATAATCAGAAGAAAAATGAGAAGTGTTCAAAGACAGAGGTTGACAGAGTATGTCTGTGATCATCTCTCCATTGTAAGAACAGACGTGCATTCAATAGCAACTTTATGGGGAGGTTCCTTGAAATTTCTGTAGAATTTGCATTTGTAATTTGCTTTGGGGTGGTTTTTTTTGGGAGGGAAAAAAAAAAGTAATATTTAAGGTTCTGATACAACACTCACTTAAATCCATCAAGTGGATTCATATGAGCTTGAGACCAAGCATATGTACAGTGTAATCTAAGTAAAGCCAGCAAGTTATGTGTAAAATTACGGTAACTATCACTACTATAGAAAACATTACACATGCATTTTTACTGAAAGGAAAATTTCTAAAGAATCATCTCATACAAAAAATTAGTCTAGTTTCATTCTTTTATCTCCTATTCATTGCAGAGTCAAAACAGAAAATCTTACAAAAGACAGTTAATGACACAACATAGGTCCTTTCCATAGGAACTGAATATAAAGATATATCATAATTTAATTTCAAAAGCATAATTAATGGTGCCCATGTACTTTGGATACATGAATAGTTTCATTAGTACTTTGGCTCCAACTGCACACCCCAGGGAAACAGGCACTGTAGCATTAAAAAAGTTGCACACTTTATAACAAGCTTATTTCTTACAAAGCAAGGACTTTTAAAAAGGAATAGAAAAACCTTCCTGGCAAATTTTATTCTGGGTATGTAACTCTTCTGATTTATAATAATTGTTCCTTTAAGTAATACAGGAAATTATGATATATCAATATATTAAAATATATTTAAAATACTAAACAATAAAAATACTTGTATTACCTTTCAGGTGCACAGTTGGGGTTTTTGTGTGAGATTAGTCGGAACTTACTGGCTCTAATACTTAACCAATCTTTTTGCCTGTTTCCTTTTTTTTGTGTGTGTGGAAGAAAATGAATGCATTTGTTCTTGTCTTACAGGCAGGTTTCTTGTAATGCACTAAGAAATGCAGGTCAAGTCTAGAGCTTGTGGGGAAACTTCAATCTCTTGATGCACACAAACTTCTTGGTATTTCCAAAGGCGACAACTTCCCCCTATTGTTTCCTCAAAGGATCCTCTTTTTCATGTCCCAAGGCTTACATCTATCTAGGATTTTGAAAACTAAGTAGTCTGCAAAATGTTTTCCGGGAGATAGGATAATATCATGATGTTAAGAAAGAGGGATTCAGTGGCTCAATTCCCCAGCCTGCATGGAAGTTGCAAGCATTTTGCTCTCAAGACATAAGAGAACTGGCAGCAGGGCAGTAAAAGAAGCAAATGCTTCTTCCAAAGGCAACTTATTCCATAACTAATCGTGACAGGTTTCACATTCTAAATCAGTACATTGAAGAACCTCATTAAAAGAAAAAAATGCTCTTCAAAATAAATGAAGACATTACAAATTCTGATCCATATTTCATACTGTGGAAACAGAAACTGAACAGATGCATATTTTATGAATACAGGAATAACAGTACAGTCAGTTTTCCATATTCATGGAAAGTGTTGCTGAAAATATTCATAGTATTCATCTTCAGGAAAATGTAAATTCTCCCCATCACATTGTGCAACATTCTATAACGAAAGAAAAGTAAAGGCTTTTCTTTACACGACAGTTTCTTCATCTAGCTTGTCTTATCTGGGCAATCCAGCCTTTTCCCTCTTCATCTTGCTGCGTTAGGCTATTTCGCCATGCCAGTCTGTTCTCAGCTTTGTGTGTGCAACTACTGACTGGCAGCAGTTGCCTTTCAAGCGGACTCTGTGGAGTTATGCGAAACACTTAATGACAGTAAACCGCTCATAAGGAAGTTTTAACTAATAATTGACCTCAAGGGTACAGTTAAACTTATTTTTTTCACTTTGCCGTGGGACTCCTAGCTGCCCAGTGCGTTCAGTTATTGCCTCTAATCGGTGCTTAATATTAATACGTTAAAGGATTTGATGCTTTAAAAGGAAAGTGATTGAAGAAATTTCTGGTTTTAATGTGTCAGCTCTCACAGCCGCACAGGACACCTCCACTCTGGCTCTTCAACAAGTGAGCAGCCATCCTTTGCATGCGGAGCACCAAGCGCATCACTCGGAGGAGTCAAACCCTCATTTCTGGATGCTGCTTGAAGGCTGAACTGTTATGGTGGCCCTTCAATGCCATGCCATGCCACGCCATGCCACCTGAATGCACAGGGAGAGCCATTCCTGCAGATCTACTTTCTCTGTGGATTTACAGTCCTCCTTCTCTTGAAACATCAACCATCACAAGAAATAACTTCCAAAGAAAGACGTTACATTGGAGAAACATAGGTTTTTAGGAACACCTGCCTATTTTACAGTGGATTTCAGGGACAAGAATGTAGCTTCCTAAACACTCTCCCACTCACAGTATGAGTCAGACAGAAACTGATGGTTAGGAGAAATTCCTGTATTGTCTGAATATCCCATAACATCCCATGAGCTTTCCTCTGAAAAAGCTGCTACGAGGCACTATCAGAGACAGGATCCGACAACAACCAACTATTGGCCTCACGATTGGCAGCAGTTACATCGTGTTTCAGGTACGCCTTAGCCTTGCACTCAAAGATCTCTGCTACGGCTCCTATGTTAGAACAAATGCCCCAATTTATCATAGCAAAGAAATATTCCTTTCCTTGATAGTAACTAAATGTCGTTGCGTATGGTGGAAATACCTTTCTCCTTTCCCTTAACAGCAGCACACATCGTCAGTGCAATCTTAATTCCACCAGACTGTTTGCTTATCCTGAAAAGCTTGGTATTTTCTTTTGTTGCTTTGCTTTATTTTCATGTGTCTCTGACAGACAGCACCGCTGCTGAAGCGACTAGTCAGAACCCTAATTAATTGTGTTTCTCTGTCCTTCACTTGATCCACAGTAATAACATGCAAAAAAGGAAATACCAGTGCATCGGCCAGAGCTCTTGTAACCCAATCACCAGCCTGTCAGAGGCAGAAGTGTGCTGCTCCTGTTCAACCTTTTCATTTCCAAGCCCCCTAAATAAGCCTCGGTGGCACAGTCAGCTGCCATCCACCGAACAACAATCCTTAAAGATAGAAAGGTCTCGATTCAAAGTAGACCAGGAGAAGACTCTTGGCACCTGTGTATACTGCTGTATTCACATTTTCATTCATGGCACTCTCAAGTCATGCAAATTAGTGATGCTGAAATACATCTAGAATATATATTTCCCCTTTCTAAATCTTTACACACACTCCATTGGAGAAATAACCCAGTTCTGCGCTAAGATTACTATTTGCACTAGTAATCCTGTTGATTGATTGCACTACTAATTCTTCAGATAACGGAAACTGTCACTCCTTTGTACATCAGAAAAAGGTACCAAGTCAATCTGACTCCTGCCAAATACTCACTGTGTTAAAAATTGTCCAATTAGGAAACAAAGCAGAAGAGATTGCATAAAACTGGATTTGGCTGCTGAAGAAAAAAATTCCATTCTAAATGGTAGCGCAGTCAAAAAAGACCCAGTTGCATGGATCTCTGAATCTCCTACAATTATTTGTAAGGAAAAACAACCAACTAAACAAGCAAACAAATCAAAAACCAGAAGAATCTCCTTGAGAGAGAGGAGGGAAAAAAAGAACTGAGTCACCTGTCTTTTGTGAGTGTTTGCAACAAATTCCAGTCGAGGGAATTTGAGTTCGTCTTCATTTGGAAGCAAAGATGAATAACTATCGTAACTATACGTGCTGCTATATTTATCAATATTATAATGTTTCACATAGCATTTTTTACTGTTTCTCTTCCTCAATTTTTTTCACTAAAGAATTTAATTTTCGAGTCCATCTGGTACAGCAGAGTGTTGTGCACATAAAATGGTACTCAAACGTAACAACAACAACAACAGCAATGCCTTTATGTGTCGTTTTTGTACTAGCCTCTGCTTTAACACAGTCAGGCTCTTTATCTTGGCCTGTTCTTATTCCATCATTGTTTATGGTATTTGTAAGGATATCATCTGGATATCGGAAAAGATGATTTCAAGAGAACAGCACAAGTTGCTAGTTAATGTATTCAAAACAGAAAGTAAAATATATAAATGAGCAAGTACCATGTGAACACTGCATTTATCCTATTTTTCTCAATCTTCTTTAGAATGTATGCACATATGACAAATATTTCAGGAAATTAATCATCATAATAGTGCCCCAAACATGGCAGTTTCTACAGGCTTCTACATACAAACTAGAATCAACTCATATGACAGAAATCCTGTTATATACTTCCCAATATTCAGAAGAATCATGCTCAGTTTTTAACTGAATATATATCTGAGCCTAATTCTAACTTGTTTATTCTGCTGGAACATATTGATTCCATAACTGTAAATCACACTTGAAATAGCCATTAGACTGGATAATAAATCAGTGTCTTGACAATGGGATCGTATACCCATCACCATAAAAAGCAGCTGCAGATGACTGTCAGTCTGCCAACGTGGCCACGAGTTATTTGAAACGGGCAATGATACTAACTTGTACAACTGAGGGGGACCAACCTCTGCCAGGCCAGCCTGAAGGACCTCCACTATTACAGTAAGAATGCTTTTCTCAGTCATAGGAAATGTAACAGAACTAAGTCTCTGTCTAACTCAGGTAATAAATAAAACAAGGTGATAAAATCGAGTGGAGGAGGAGGAGGGAGGAGATGAAAAGTCATTTTCCTTAACCTTTGCAATGCTCTGAATTCCAACACAGAACACTCTGAGCAGTACCAGCTCCCCAGGGCTTGCACCCAATGATGGTGTGGGACACTGACACAGACCAATAACCTCTGAATTTCATTCTGCGGTCTGAAGCTCCCTTGCCAAGTTCTCCATGACTGAAAAGTTCAGGGTTTTTTCTTTTCTTTTTAATCCCTCCCTGTTCAGTAGAAGTGTATGTTTCTGACTCTCCAGTTGGAGTCAACAGGGTTTAAGCATAATCCCATGCTCCCTAGGAAACAGGTCCTGAAATCAGGATGAGATACAACACTTAGTCCTATATCGTCAGTTCTTTTGTTCTGTATTTATAAGGCCCATAGTACATGCTGATCTAGATATTCAGCAGTAAAGCTTTGTAATCATAACCAACAATTCCACATGTCCACTGAATGTGCAGTATAGTCTACTGTCTTACTTTATTCCATCTAACACATACAGCATTTGCTGTAGCCGTGAATGCTTTAATCCACGCTGTTACGTTGCTCACACCGCCTTTGGCCCTGCCACACTCCTACGGGCATTATTGCCTTTTTCTGTTACTTTGGGTTAAGGACATGATTTTCTTCTTTAGCTGGAAATTCATGTCAGTGTAATGCATCACTTGCACCTCACGTGCTTAATGCTGTAATCCTGGTAAGTCATCCCTTTATCCTGCACATCTCAGGTTAAAAAAAAAAAAAAAAAAGTTTAAAAACCACAACTGAAACAGGGAAAAATCACATCCCAATCTCCCATTACAAGATGGGAAGAAAATCAGCACAGCTTATGTGCCTAAAGAATGCCCCATCAGTCCTTCGTGATTTTCTATTCACAGCAGGTACCGCGCATTACGCATCCAGTTCGAAGCATCTGTCGATACCTCGGGCTGCAATGAAGCGGCTGCAGTTTATTGGCGAGCCCTGGCTGGAAGGGCCCTCTAGGGAGGTTGAGATATTACAGGCTCGTGTTGAAAATGCTACTGGAACAAATACATTTCTGCTTGGCTGCAATATTAAAAAGTGATGCCTGACCAGTAATTAAAGAAGCTGCCAGATAACACGAAATGTGTTGGGCCAGTTAATGTATGCAGATGTCACTACAGAGAGTGATCTCGTAAACAAAACAGGAAACAAAGCCCTAGCTCAACAAATTAACCTTTATGGGTTAAGCAGACTGTGAACAATGAACAGGGATCGGATGTTTGTGTGGTGTTGTGGGTTTTTTTTTAATTAACTCATAAAATTATCTTAATACTCTTGACAAACAGGTTGAACGGAAGCATGTCATTAGGGTTTCTGACTCCCAATTGCTCCACAGCCACTGTATTCCAGCCATTACCCTCATTTCTATATTTGAGGACTGTACAGTCTCACTTTAAAATTTACTGTGCTTGCCGCCGTACAAACACGGTGTCGTTAGTTTGTGTCCATCAGTATAATCAGACACCACACTACACAAAAAATGCTGGAACACGGACTGCCAGCCCTGCCTTTGCATAACACACCTGCCAGGATGTTCTCTGTTTAGTTAGGCAGTGCGCCTAGCATGCCTCCTGGATTTCAAAAACATAAATTAAATTAAATTGAATTTAAAAACAAAGAAACAAACAAACTAACAAACAAAGAAACAGTGTAAAAGGATATTATCACTACATCCCAAAAGGCAGCCAACCTTCCCTAACAGGTGAATGAATTACAGAAAACTGGAGCGATCTTTAGTACTGTAACTAGAATGAACCGGGTAATTTGGGGTAGGATACGAAGAAACTTTTGTTTTCCTCGAGATAAATCCAGGATCTGGCATTAATATTTGTCACAGTTTTAAGCTGCAAAGTTTGCAAGTGTTTCTGCACCTATACTATTATTAGGGTTCTTTTGAAACTTTGCTAAGGTATTTGCCTTCCACATCCTTCAGCTGTTAAATCTTTAGGTTAATTACAGACTGTATCTACGGACGTCCTGCAAACGGTCATGTAAAAAAAAATCTGATGTAAATCATTCCTAGGTGCTTTTTGAGGAGACAGACTTTTGAACCAATATATCATTAACGTCCGCCTTGTCAACTCTTCTCAGTTCATGCATTATTTACCCGCTAAACTCTGGTGACAGTGGCGGAGCAATAACGCTCTGTTTGGAACCTCCAGCTGCCATCTATGCAAAATAGGTTGAATGCCAAAGAGATATGAAATATTCATGCTTTCACTTATTTATTTATTTTTTTGGTAACTGACAACAGCTTAATGATTTTAAAGGTTCTGTATTTTGGTCATTCATTTACCTCTTCAACCCCAAATATCAAAAAGCGTAAAAGGTAATACAGTATTATTGCTCTTGATATAGGGGTTAGTCTTTAATTTATGAATTTATTTATTTTAATTTAATTTATTATTATTATTGTTATTTAACTAGTCTTTAATTTATTGATTTCTCTGAAAAGGTCGGCCGTTGGCTTTTAGACAGAAAGACATAACTCTTACTTGTAACCTGACTACTAGATACTAGACAAAAAAAAATCTGGGAGATGTGCAGATTTCATTAGGATGAGTAGGAGTTTCGTCCGGTTTAGTATTTACTTTGTGAGTCATATCTTATGGCATATAGAGAAATCAAAACCTGACTTTCCTCTGACATTGTTAGCCATTATTCCCATTTTCTCCACAAACATGTTCAGCCTTTCTCCCTGAAAAGGTGTTTCTGGGTGGAATTCATTGTGTCACAGAGAGCTTCAGTGAAACGAGAGAGGATGACTGATGTCTGTGAAGTTGCATATGTGTATATGTTTGTACCATGAAAGCAGATTTATTTTTGAACATATCCCTCTGATATTGAAATAAATATTTTAAATATTTAAAATAATATTTTACAAGTTATTTCTCCATAGGAATGAAAAATTTAAATGCAGCTTTTAGTTACAATTAAAATTTAGATTAAGACGAGCTTTAACTTACCCCATTATCAGTGAAAACAATCTAGTAGATTCAAACAAAAGGCTTCTTTGTAGTAGAGTAATCCACAGTCTACATTTAGTCTTCACTGTTTCCTGCCTTTTGGAATTGATAGTATTATGGACTTCTAATATACTCAAATTTGTTTCTTATCATAACTTGTAAAAACTTTGAACACACACCATGCTCTATTCTGAATTTAGTGGTGTTTTAGGTACATTGCTAAAATGGTTACACTAAAGTTTTCATCTTCTAGGGTAGTCACACAATTCCCTATTTAAACATAGACATAATAGAGTAAAATTTAAAAGAACAACACATCTCTCATAAAGTGAGTTTAAATTTATAAATGCATTATCTGATATTTTTACAGAAAGACAGAAAGGGTATGCAGTGACAGGACAAGGGGTAATGGGTTTAAATTGAAAGAGGAGATTTAGATTAGATGTGAGGAAGAAGTTCTTCCCTGTGAGGATGGTGAGGCACTGGAACAGGGTGCCCAGAGAAGCTGTGGCTGCCCCTAGATCCCTGGCAGTGTTCAAGGTCAGGTTGGATGGGGCTTTGGGCAACCTGGTCTAGTGAAGGGTGTCTCTGACCATGGCAGCGGGGTTGGAACTAGATGATCTTTGAGGTCCCTTCCACCCAGATTCTGTGATCTATGTTAGTATTTCATAAGCAGAAAAGGACCATATAATTACCAGTTACTACTAAACTCAATTTCAAAAGTGTCAGACTGGTTTACCGAAACACTCTGATTTCATTTAGCCCCAAACGGCCCATTTTAAACTGCCATACAAAATTTCCCAAGTCATTCTCACTCTAAAGTGGTCATACAAAATGCTCTTAAAGGAGCTGTCAAAGCTTAAGAATGTCAAACACAAAAAGCTAATTTTTTCAAACTCTCTCACATCACGGTATTCCTCTGCTGTTGCACTAGCCAAGCTCTGCAGATGGTCACATTCAGAAAGGACTAAGGGATCATGACAGTCTTTTTCCACCCATATTCCTGCTATGATAAGAAAATGTCATCAGAACTATGAGCAGCTGGGGAAAGTACTTTTTACTTCCTTGGGCCTCAAACTGACAAAAACACTTAGAGAGAAGAAAAGCAAAGTGAATCATAGAATCATTTGGGTCGGAAGAGACCTTTAAGATCATTCAGTCATGATAGTGAGGAAGTTCAATAGGCCAAAAGGTAAGAATAATGAAATTTTAGTGGTAAACATTGAGGAACTGAGGTAATGAGAAATCTCAGGAAGCTTGGACAAGTAGAATCATCCCCAAGCCTAGAGCATTGCATGGGGTTGCTGTGACCCAAGTGCAGGACCTGGCACTGAGCCTTGTCAAACCTTGGCCCATTGATCCACCCTGTCCAGATCCATCTGTAGAGTCTCCCTACCCTCAAGCAGATCAACTCTCCCACCCAGTTTGGTGTCACCTGCAAACTTACTGAGGATGCACTCGATCCCCTCATCCAGACCATTGATAAAGATATTAAACAGAACTGGCCCCAGTACTGAGCCCTGGGGAACACCACTTGTGACCAGTTGCTAACTGGATTTAACTTCATTCACCACAACTGTGGGCCCAGCCGTCCAGCCAGTTTTTCACCCAGCAAAGCATATGCCCATCCAAGCCATGAGCAACCAGTTTATTCAGGAGAATGCTGTGGGAAATGGTTTACTAAAGTCCAGGGAGACAACATCCACAGCCTCTCCCTGTGAATCCACTAAGCAGGTCACCTTGTCATAGAAGATCAGGTTAGTCAAGCATCACCTGCCTTTCATGAACCCATGCTGACTGGGCTTCATCACCTGGTTGTCCTCTGCGTGCAGCACGGTGATAGATATAATTCAACACTGCAGACTAAAAAGCAGGAGAGGTTTAAAAAACTGAGTGACTGAAGTGAATGGAGAGAGAAGGAAGATTTGCAATTCTCAGTATAGAATACTTTTTTGTCTGGGGCAAAAGTAATTGATTTATTTCCCAATCAATACCATCCAAAATACAGAAAATAAATAAATAGAATTTAACTATTCTAAATATGATTTCAATCCATAAAATGACTGCAGGTGTCTGCAGAAATATACTGCAGATCCAATATTCACATACCCATCAGCATGCACCAGGAAATAAAGGCCATCTCTACAAAAAAAACCCACGCTGCATCTCCATTTAGATCAGTAAGCACTTCGGCAAAATGCGTAAGGCAGAAGTCTGATAACAAATTCACACAGGAAGTTTAAACATTGAGCAGTAAAAGGCTATTGAGTACATTTAAACTCACTGAGTGAAATCCCCTGTGTATAACCTACGATGGCTCCATTGATTTCACTTAAGAGTTTATAGTGTCTGACATTCCCTGAAGTCAATAGAATTGAACTATTTGGTATCATCTGCAGATCTTGCCCTGGATGCATAAAAATAAGAGTCAGGCTTTGCCTGCTTGGGCGGTACACTGTTGAAACTATCAGACCTTTTGGACTGCATTGATTCACAGTGATGGACCTAAAATCACAATCAGGTTTACATTGCCTGGTAAAAAATAAGGTTGCTCAAAAAGTGAGCATTTTCAAGAAGGTGTTGGAAATAAAACATGAAAGAAAAAAAAAACCTGGGGAAAGGTTGAATCTCTCAACCTTTTGCTGTCCCCAGAGCAAGCCTTGCCATCCTCAAATCAAATACCCCACAACATCTCCTTTCCAGCTGCTTGAACATAACAAACTCCAGAAGCATTCCAACATAAACCCTTCCACTGTTTTGGGTATTCTTGGTTTTGTGTCTCAACCTCCTTTGACAAGACATGGTGAGGTGCAGTCTCCAGAGAGGAAGAAGACTGCTCCTTCTCTTTTGGATTGGCTGTGCAGGCTCAAGGGGAGAGATGCTCAATGTTCAATGGCAGACCACCAAGTGAAGTAGGGAAGAGAAAAACAGCATTAAGCAGCAGTCGCAGAAGTTCCAGAAAAGGCTGAGAACTTCAGTGAGGAGCAGGGAGCAGTCTGTCAGACCTGTGAGACCGAACGAACTTCTCAGGAACCAGAAAGGAGTAACAGAGCAACTGTGCTGCAACCAAGGAGACACCAAATTAATTGCAACCAACCATGGAAGCAAGGACTTGCCTGCAGGGGCACAGCAGGCAAGGGAAGAGCTGTCTGACAACCTTTTGGTACTTTTTAAAAAGGTTGATTTTTACTATTTACACATATGAAGTTTGACTTTTTCGAGTTTAGAAGCCTTTTGGATTTCTTGGGGCAGTGTACTGTAAGATAAAAAGTTAAAGTTGTAGGTAACAACAGGTTCTTGCAGAAGGTACTTGCAAACAATTTTAATTATAAATGAGATAGGTAGCAAAAAAACAGTAAACTGATACTGTTTTTATATCTTGATATCTGTTTCCTTTAGAAAAACTTTAGAGAAGGACTCCTGCATGAATAGAACTTTTGAAAGAACATGTTTCATCACAGTTTAGTCTGAAAATCCCTATCTATGATCTGAATCCTGAACAGGCAAAGGATATGGCATTAAGGACATGTTCATAGCCACCAACTGGTTTTAAAACTGCCTTTGTGGTGGTTTTTGGATTGTGGTTGGTTGTTTTGTTTTTGGTTTGTTTGTGTTTTTTTTTTGGGGGGGGGGTGGCAACGCAGAGAAGAAGTTATAGTTCTGTTTGGGAGGAACAGAAACATAAAACTGGACCTACCTGATCCCAGGTCCCCACACAATTTTTCACATAGCTCTGAAACTGTCTCCATCTCACAACAACTTGTTATCCATCAAGTTGTTACTATCTACTTATCCACAAGACCATCTGTTCTACGCACTGCTCTGTATCCTCAGCATGACAAAACTAACAAAGATATACAATGGCAAACTTCCACACTGGAGATACTCAGCTGAAAATTCGGATTTCCCAGTGGACACAGCAGAAATGAAAAGCTTTCCGGTTGCATCAGTATGGCATTCAGCTGAAGGTGTTTACAAAATGCAGGTACCCTGTGAGAGCAACCTGGGAGGCAGACACAAGTTACCGTATCGGCCTTGAGAAGCATTCCTTGCCCAAAGCTCACTTCTCTGTCTCCTGCTGGAAAAAAACTAATTTTCAATAAGGCTAGTTCTGTTGACATGGCTAGCATTAGTCATATGCTTAAACAACCTCAGTTTGCTGGACTAGCATTAAACATTCAAAATTTACTGAGCCCTAAAGGAATACCTCAACCAACAAAAATACTAACCAGAGTTACAACTCACATACGAATTTCTCTATTTTTTTAACTTAAATGTGCTTATTTTCCACTTATATATATATAAATTTGAAAGAGATTCCTTAGCTGGTAGGTGTTTGCAAATTCCATTTAATTCCATTACTGTAATATTCAGAAATAAATTAGCACCAGATATACAACACGCTTTTGCACACAAAACGTCACTTAGCCAATTAAGAGGCACAAGGAGCAGTATATGGTTTAAGTTGTCATTCACAAAGCAAGTTCTCCTACCTGCCAGTTTCCAAACCACTCACATACAAAAATACACAGTTTTATGCACATATTTAGTAAATGCATTCTCAAGGGAGTTTGTTCTTCAACATAGTTATGAATAGAAATAGTTATTTACATATTTGAAATGAATAATTCTATAATCGTACTCAAGAAATAAATGGGGTTCGCTTAACTTCTATGAATCACAACTCTAAACTAACTAAAGGTGAAAGAAAGAAATCTAAAGCTTGTTAAAATATATTTCTGAAATTACAGAAAGTTAAAGTTGTAGGTAACAACAGGTTAGACAATTTAGTATGAAAAGTAGATTCTTCACATAAACATTACCAAGAACAATAAATAGTCTGCTAATAAACAACATAGACTCTGCATCTTGTGGCAAGTCCCAACTGTAACCAGATGTGAGTGCATATGTGGCTCTGCCTTCTTTTATTTACATAAATATATATATAAAACTGTTGCAAAGCTAAACATGTAAAAATTGGGAAACTGCAGAACTAAAGCTGCCCATTTAATCTAACTTTCATAGAATCATACTATCTTTAAGGTTGGAAAAGACCTCTAGGATCATCAAATCCAACCATGAACCCAACACCACCATGTCTATTACTTTGTACCTCTTGGACTGTACGCAGTCTATAACTAAATGGTCAGAGTTTCAAAAGTCTCTTACCACACCAGTTAGACAGGATGGGTAGAACTAATAATTCATTTCAGTTTCAGTGTTTAATATATGTGTTTGTACCATACTGTCCACAAACCATTCAGATCTGTTTTGCATGCAGAATTCTCTTGTGCTGGTTAGCAGGTCTGATACACCTGATACAGTAGCCGATACAGGAAAATGCCAAAATTTCCCTTATTCTTCAGTAATATTGAATTAAATTCTTGGAGGGAAGTATGGATTTTTAAACACATATATATATATATCAGTTTCATATATAAAACATTATATATTATTTATATATAAATATTATATAGATTATTTATATTTTTCTTATAGATAGTAGATTTTTGTTCTACTGAATTTGCTTCCATATGACACTGAGACAGACATAGAAAATCACACGTGTCATATCAAACTAATAAGCCACTCACTGCTCTTGAAGACTATTGGACGTGAACTAATAGAGGAGAGTAAGCGATACACATAATCTGATTATTCACTTCTAGAAGGTTCTTTCTCTCTCACTGAGGCAGTGCCAGGTGTAAACTGTGACTTCAGCCTGGAATGTACCAAGATTCTATCACAGAATCTTTAATAGAACTTTAATTTCTTTCACTCTGATTTTTTATTTGTCTTTAGACATGGAGATAATAATACTGAAGAAGAAAACAAACCAGTTGTTAATGAAATAAACATAGTACAGGTAGATTAATACATAAAAATGTTAGTAATACAGTATTTTTAAATATGTATCTCTACATATGGGTTTGGATGGAATAACAAATAAATTATAAAAGATAATAAAATAACCTCTTTCTTACTATATTAACTTCAAAATGTGTGACTTCACAACATTGCCCTTGGACTTGATGTTCTGATGCATTATTTAAGCAATGAGATTTCCCCAGTAACTCTAGAAGTTATTAATAGATGATCTCATTATTTAATCATTTCATGTTTCAAAATACAATCATCTATAATATGTCTCATTATATCACAATCAGAAGAGCCACTGATACAAAACCAGCAAAACCAAATTTGAGTTCAAAGCTTTGTTGATTTTCTTAATAGCCAGTAATTTCAGATCTTTGTGCAGCAGTTCTCCCAACAATAGGGAATAGTAAGTAATTCTTTTTTAAACAAAAAAAGTCTGCGCAAAGTTGAAAGCAACCTTAAAATACTTTGGCTAAGTGTTGTAATTATACTTCGATCAGAATATCACAGAATCACAGAATCACAGAATCACAAGGATTGGAAGGGACCTCGAAAGATCATCTAGTCCAACCCCCCCCCCGCCAAGGCAGGGCCACCTAGAGCACATCACTCAGGAACATGTCCAGTCGAGTTTTGAATGTCTCCAGAGAAGGAGACTCCACAACCTCTCTGGGCAGCCTGTTCCAGTGCTCTGTCACCCTCACAGTAAAAAAGTTTTTCCTCACATTAACCCGAAACCTCCTGTGCTCCAATTTGCACCCGTTGCCCCTTGTCCTATCACTTAGTGAGGCCGAGAAGAGCCTGGCTCCATCTTCCCAACACTCACCCTTAACATATTTATAAACATTGTTGAGGTCACACCTCAGCCTCCTCTTCTCCAAGCTAAAGAGACCCAGCTCCTTCAGCCTTTCCTCATAAGGGAGATGTTCCACTCCCTTGATCATCTTAGTGGCTCTGCGCTGGACTCTCTCTAGCAGTTCCCTGTCCTTCTTAAGCTGAGGGGCCCAGAACTGGACGCAATACTCCAGATGCGGCCTCACCAATGCAGAATAGAGGGGGAGGAGGACCTCCCTCGACCTACTGACCACAGCCCTTCTAATGCACCCCAGGATGCCATTGGCCTTCCTGGCCACCAGGGCACATTGCTGGCTCATGGTCATCCCCCCGTCCACCAGGACCCCCAGGTCCCTTTCCCCTACACTGCTCTCCAGCAGGTCAGTCCCCAACCTGTACTGGCACATGGGATTCTTCTTTCCCAGGTGCAAGACCCTACACTTGTCCTTGTTGAATCTCATCAGGTTCCTCCCCGCCCAGCTCTCCAGCCTATCTAGGTCCCGCTGAATGGCAGCACATCCCTCTGGTGTGTCAGCCACTCCTCCCAGTTTAGCGTCATCAGCAAACTTGCTGAGGGTACACTCCGTTCCCTCATCAAGGTCGCTGATGAAGATATTGAATAATACCGGACCCAGCACTGACCCCTGAGGGACTCCACTAGTCACAGGCCTCCAACTAGATTCGGCCCCATTGACCACAACTCTCTGACATCTGCCCTCCAGCCAGCGCACAATCCACCTCACTACCTGATCATCCAGGCCACACCTCCTCAGCTTGCCCACAAGGATACCGTGGGAGACAGTGTCAAATGCCTTGCTGAGGTCAAGATAGACCACATCTACCGCCCTTCCATCATCCATCCACCTGGTTACATCCTCATAGAAGGCTATCAGGTTGGTCAAGCATGACTTTCCCTTGGTAAAACCATGCTGACTGTTCCCAATAACCTTCTTGTCGCATGCCATGTTTTCTAGTTCAATACAATAAGAAGGGATAGGCAGAAGTACACAGAAGAATAAAGATTTATAACTCCTATTTCAGCAAGTCACTGGCTCATTTACATCTCCCATCAAACTGTAGATCTGAACTTAGACCTGTGGCTTACTGGGAATTAAATGAATTTATCTAAGTGTTAAAAGATTAACACCATCTTCCTTAATCCATTATCACCTGATGATGGACTAGGGATTTGGTTGACGGAACAATGCTCAAACAGGGTAATCACTTGAAAAAATGTTAAATTATTTATTTGTCCATATCTCTATTTCATATTTGTCACCTCTGGGTTAGGGGAAGACTGGACCAAATATCCTCCCGAGTTCCCTTCCACCCTAAATTATTCCATGCTTCTAAGAAAGGCATAGATGTGTATGACTAATACAATTTTAAATATCTAAAGCTTTTGAGTATGATCAAAGTTGAAAAATATTTAACAGGCAAAAATATTGTTTTCTCTCCATATGTCACACACTGAATTACACATAGTACAAAAATGATAAAGTATTCTCATATAAAAAAGAGTAACATTTCTTAAATTTACAAAACAACGGAAAACAAACGGCAAGCAATTTTCAGGTTCTGTTTGTTTTGTTTTGAACATTCCTCTTTCTGTGAAAAGGGATATTAAGGCAAACAGTTTTAAAAATAGGAAAAATACATGTGCAAAGAAAGCTAGAATAAATTTTACAAACTGTTTTCAAATCCATGTCTCATTTATGTAACATCAATACGCATTCTTACGCATTTACTTGGTAGAGCTAAAATCACTTCGATTTTTACAGCTGTTCATGTGATGGCTAAATGAAAATGATACAGTTTTAGGAAAAAAAACCCTAACTTTTATTTTATGGAAATTTGATAATCACATATAAATAAATTTATATAATATAATACCATTATCCTCCAGTACTCCAGGTTAAATCCTACAGAAAGCAACAATATCTTTTCTTCTTAAGTCTTATGAACGTTTCCATTACAGCAATGTCACATAGCAAATCCTACAGCGTGGTGCACCAAGCCCTGACAGGAATAGCTTCTGATTTGCCTCTTAGTATCTGCCATCCCATTTTCAAGTGCCACAACTGACATCAAAATTTCACATGTGCAATACTCTGTTGACTTCCATGTTCCCACACTTTTCATAGAAGCTAGACGAGGATAGCAGGCACATGAGCAAAAAAGACATGGTATACACGCAGGTGGTTTGATACATCAAGATTTTAATTAGCTACTGAAATCCAGACCTTGGCGATGCACAGGAGAATAATTCTGAAAGTGAAATTAAGCTAGACAGTGTGTCTGCAGGAACTCATGGCATGGTATGTGATGCACAAAATACCAAACTGAGATACCAGAGGACAAAATTTGCCACGATAATTAATGACATTGTTCCAGAACTCAACAAATACAGTGATGAAGTTGGTTTCAGCAAAAACCTGTTTTATCCAGCATAGCGTTTTACCATGCACGTTTGCCCTTTTTACATATAGCGAGCTTCACTGGCAGTGTGCCAGCTGCAGAAAAAGTAAATAGAATTGTTGCTTTAACAGCAAGTTTTATGATAATATTCTTCTTTTGGATAAGCATTTCCCAGTAACATTGAACAGTAGAGAAAATTATAATATTCTGTTGGTAAGGAAGATGCTTTGTCCTACAGGTGAGTTCCATGTATCCTTTAATTTTATAAATATCCAAATAGCAAAGCTTATGGTGGAGGAATTAGTTAAGAGGGAGGTAAGCTAAGCTTTTCTTTCTGTATTTTATTTTTATGCTTTAAAAAATAAATTACCAGAACAGAATCAATCTATCCATCTCCAGGACCAGCTGACAGCAGAAGAGCAAGTTCCCTTGTTTCAGACCCTGTCTTTGATAAGATTCTACTAAGGATGATGTTGTTCAGTCTCTAGGCTATGTGATCAAGTAAAGAAAACGAGGGTAAACATCTGTACCTGTGTAGTCACTGTAATATAGAGCATCTCTGCTTCCATAATTTCACTGTCTAGTTTACTTTTATTTTTCCATCAATACAAGACACAAATGTAATGAAAAGCTGCTCTCTGAACAACCAGTTTTCCCAAAGGTGTAAACTGGTGACTTCAGTCTGTGTTCAGATTACCATCACGATTGTGAAGCAGTTGCTGTGAAGCAACCTTGTTGAAGAATCAGGTTTGGAGTTTTCTGAGCATTTTGTTTATTCGACTTTTATGGACTTCTAGGACAAGGGAGACTTTAATGTTGATTTCTTTCTATCCAAAGACAACTGGAGTAAGATCAAAATTCATCAGAAATTAGAGGTTTCAAGTATGTGGTTAGCAACATATTTTATGAATTTTTTTAAAATTTTTTTTTAGTGGAGAAGAGTTATTCTGCTTGGAACTCAGAATATTAATTTTCAGTACTCCTCTACGAAGACACCAAGAAAAGAATCTAGTATTGACATTTGTATTAAGAGATGCTTAATGTTAATATGCTCTTAAAAACAATGGCTTTAATAAAAGTAGATGATTGCCATATTTAATTTTCCTAAGCTCTTTAATAACAAAAATACACCATCATAGCAATGAAAACTAATAGGGAATTCTGCCTGACTGTAACCTTTACCACACCATGTGAGCTCCTGGTGCTTCAGTCTGCCTACTTAAAGGAAAGCCTGGGGCTCAGTCACGTTTATGCGGTGGTTATGAAGATATAAGGGACAATCATCCTGTGACTATTGTGGGGAAAAGACCAAAGACAGGCTCCCACAGGAAAACACAGAAGAAAAAAGAAACAAAACAAAACAAAACAACTTTAGTTATTCTTCAGTAATCGAGTTGCATAAAGGGGAAGAAGGAATGTAGTGGTGGGGTTTTTTTCAATTTCTTTCTCTTTTTTTTAAATCTTCACGTGGACTACAGTTAAATTTCATTTATCATAAGGAGCTGGTCTAAGTAATATCTGACAGTTTATCATGACATGAACGAGGATAATTTTTAACAAGTTGTGCTATTTTTATGATGGCGAGCTATATTTATGATGATGAGGTATTAATTTCTGTCTGAAGTTTATTTTTTTGCAGGACTTTAATGTCATTGAGTTATGCAGTTTAAAAATACATATATTAGTTTGCCAGCATTACTTATCAAATGAAATTTGACAAATGTCTCATGACAAATGAGGATAGCTGTGAAAATTGCCTCAATTCAGAGGCAGAACCAGCACTGCAGATGTATTAAGCCTCATCAAATAGGCTTAAAAAAGGCTTAATCAGACACTCATAAAATAAGTAAACAGAACCAAGCATAAATGGATACTGTGACTTAGGAACTAAAGTACCCATTAGAAATAAAATTCTCTGTAACCGCAGGATTTCTATTCACCTGTGATAGAATAGAATAGAATAGAATAGAATAGAATAGAATAGAATAGAATAGAATAGAATAGAATAGAATAGAACCATGCAGGTTGGTCAGACACAGCACTTACCCACAACAATTAAAAATTAAAAAGAAGGTGCTTAATTTTCTGAAAAATCTAACATTTCTTGTCCACACTCTTTCTCCAAGCCATAGCTTTTTTATTTCTTTATTAACCCATTAAGAAATTCCAGTTTCTTTCTAATTTGTTACCAAACTTCCTCCAGCATTTGATGCTCTTCACAGCCTGCAATAACGGGACACATTGCTCATTCAATTTCTTTATGAAATACAAGATTTTCTGTGTTGTTTCTTTTATGACCAGGGCATATAAAGATAAGAAATTTACCTAGAATTAGTTATAATCATCACTGATCAAGCAAACAAAAAATTTTAAAAATGTAAGGCAGGTTTTTAATTAGCCTTTCCATTCTTCAGCCTTTTATAACTATTTGTTAATAAATTTGACAGAGAATTCTGTGGATTTAAGTTAAATTTAGTTTCTTCTCAGTAAGATCAGGTGATGTAAGGCTGATAAAACACTGGAAACATGAACCAGTAAATAACATACATTCATCGTGAGAAGGAATTGCCTATTAAGTTTAACTCTAAATGAAAGATTGTATGAATTAAGTTAATTTTTCCATACTCCTTAACACTGATGCAAAGCTTAGAATTGCCAAGTGTAATGCTCACGCAGTGAATTTCTGCTGACAGTAACAGCTCCTAATTTTCACTGCAAACTTCCTTTTGCTTCTAAGGAGCAGATGAGCATACTGCATGCAACACATCCAACTCCCCCAGAGTATTATGATCAACCTTAGATTACAACATCATCAACAGCATCGCAACAGGGAGAGAATACTAAACTTACAGCTTGGCTTACTGCCGCTTCCAGAGGCATGTTTGAGGATATCACCATTCTATCAGTGTTTTTCTTGCTATCTTTGGTCCATCACATCTAAAAATGCAACGTAACCCCAAAACGTATGAGCCTTAGCTTGTGGCATGTATTATGGTGATCACCATGAGTATTTATCTTAATCAGGGGTCTCGTTAGCACAAAAAACCCAGTATATTTTTAGTACTGGTTCTACTGTTCCGGTTCCATGAGCCTTTGGAAAGGGTGTGCTATAATAAGATTCTAAATGAAGAATAAGGAAAAGAACATATGGTACCTATTGAGAAATCTGTAGTAAAATGCATAAGGTTTTGGTCTCTACATCGGGCTGTGCCCTGAAGCATAATACCGAACCCAGGTGAAGCTTCACTCTTCACACGGTTGTGATATGATCTGAGGAGCACAAGCTTTAACTGTATTCCCCAATCCCCTAAAATAACAAACTGTAATTCCAGAGGTTAGCTTTGGAAACCTTCTATCGCTACTTTTAGTTTCAATTGACTTCTATTCAAATTTTATACTAGTTTTTTTCTCACTTGTGTACTTTCAGACTTAATCATTACTAGTAACGTTACCCAAACACATATCCAAATGTAGGAGCATCACTTTACAACGGAGGAAGAATCCTGGACTGTCGGTTATAACTCAGCCCATGAATTAGTGGTCATGCTGAGTGAGATGCTGTCTGGGGACTTGGCTTGTTTAATAAGTCTCATTTTCATATCTGCCTATTTCCCCAGAAACCCACACTATCATTACAGCACCTAAGCATCTCCCAAATAATCTCCCAAATCTAATTATAGCAGATATTTATTATTGAAACATGTTTATTTTAATATGGATTGCATAGCTCATGCTATGATTAAATTTTAACATGCTTTACAATATCTCTTATGGAAGAAAAAAACCCAAACAGATTTAATAAAGACACAGACATAAACCTGGATTCAAACTCAAATTGGACATCACATGATACTTCAGTGAGCTTTAGCAAAAGCACTGTGTAAACTATGCTTATGACCAAAAACAAAGTGAAGTCCGAATCAATGACTGTAAGCTGTCATATTGCCGAAGATAATTTTAGGGATGCTGTTGTAAAATTAAATTTAGTGTGTATTACTATCAACTTGGAAAAGACCACTGATTAAACATAGCAGCCTACAAAAACATGACTGGCACAGAGAGGATGACCAGAGATTGTTTCATCTCTGGCTTTTCCACTATAAGCCTAAGGGAGGATGCTTCAAAACAAAGAGGAGGAGATGCTTCTTCACAGACCAGACAGGATGCAGAACTTGTCACAGATTACTGAGAGAGCTAAAAGTTTACATCTGTTTAGTACAGACTAGACATATTCATGGGAAGAAAATCTACCGAGGGTTATTAATGCAATTAAAACCATCTGTGACTGGGGAAATTCCTGGATTGCAAACTGCTGGAGGCAAGGAGAGTGCTTTGAGGAAGTACCACTATGTCTGTCCTGGTTTTATACCCTCTCCTACAGTGCTTTTGACTCTGTTGGAGAGAGGGTACCAAAGGATGGGCTGTGGGGCTGCTCCCGGCTGGCTTTCTTGTACTGAGAGAAGCAAACAGCCATATTCTAGATACCCACCCTTCAGTGGGGTAGCAAGCAGTAAACTGATTCTGATTAAAAATGATGTGTGCCCAAAAAGCAGTCACCTTCATGGCCTCAAAACCTTTCCTATGCACAAAACGTCACACTCCCTCAAAAAATCAGACAAAAATTCCATGTCTGAATTCCTTAGCTAGGAACACATGGGGACATTCTGTCTTACAGTGGAGAACAAAAGTTCTGTTCAGCTCCTCCTCAGAAGAAACTAGTTAATTGTTCTGTGTACCCAGGTGGGAGTGGGCAAAACAAATACACTGACAGGAAAACAAGACTCATATTGTGTCTCCTTGCCTCATTTCTAGGGAGATAGTAACTAGTAATAGATAAGTATGATATCACATAAAAATAAATATATTCAAACCTCAACATTCATAAAACATTGCCACAAGCCTGATGACTAATACCAAAAAATGAGAAAAATACGAGTAACAACAAAATGATAAATGCATCCTGCTTTATTGACTGAGGATTTTTGACACAGATCAAGAAAGATTAATTTAAAGTCAAGACCAGTGGGGTGAGTTTAGGACCACAAAAGGGTTGTCAGATGCTTCCCATTAAGCACTGTTAAGTTTACATTCAAAATTTAACTTTTTGGTCTTTGTTCTGGCTTCTCCTTGCTTTTGTGAGGCATTTTATCAGAGATTCTGGAAAGAAAATACAAACAAAGCTAGAGTGGGAAGATGATGCTATGCTACAGTGATGTTTACTTTGGGACCAATGGACTGATGCCATCTATCTGGACTTGTGCAAAGAACTGACATTGTCCTGCACAACATCGAAAAAAGGGAGGGACATGGGTTGGATGGATGGACCACTCGGTGGATAAAGAATTGGCTGGATGGCTGCACTCAATGCATTGTGGTCAACAGTTCCAAGTCCAAATGGAGACCAGTGATGAGCGAGCGGTGTTCCTCGGGGGCACTAGCACTGTTTAAGATGTTTATCAGCACATGGGCAGTGGGATCGAGTGCACCTTCAGCAAGTTTGCTGACACCACCAAGCTGTGTGGTGCGGTCAGTACAATGGAGGGAAGGGATGAGAGGTGGGCCTGGGTGAACCTCATCAGGTTCAACAAGGCTAGGTGCAAGGTCCTGCACAGATGCACTCCCAAGCAGAACTACAGGCTGGGTGGAGAATGGATTGAGAGCAGCCCTGAGGAGGACTTGGGGATATTGGTGGATGAGCTCAACATGACCCAGCAACGTACACTTGCAGTCCAGAAAGTCAACCGTATACTGCGTTGCATCAAAAGAAGCATGACCAGCAGGTCAAAGAAGGTTATTCTCCCCCTCTACTCCACTCTTGTGTGTCCTCATCCAGAGTACTGCATTCAACTTTAGTGTCCCAAAGGAGAAGGATCTGTTGGAACGAGTCCAGAGGAGGGCCACAAAGTTGATTGGAGGGTTGGAGCACCTCTCCTATGAAGACAGGCTGAGGGAGTTGGGGTTGTTCATCCTGCAGAAGGCTCTGGGAAGACGTAATTGTGACCTTCTAGTACCTGAAGGAGCCTACAGGAAAGCTGGAGAGGGGCTGTTTATCAGGGAGTATAGTGATAGAATAAGGGGGAATGACTTTAAACTGAAAGAGAATAGATTTAGATTAGCTATTAGGAAGAAATTCTTCCCTGTGAGGGTCGTGAGGCACTGGAACGGATTGCCCAGAGAGATTGTGGATGCCCTGTCCCTGGAAGCATTCAAGGTCAGGTTGGATGGGGTTTTGGCCAGCCTGGTCTAGTGGAGGGTGTCTCCTTGTCCATGAAGGGTGAGTGGAACTAGAGGCTCTTTAAGATCTCTTACAACTGAAACCATTCTATAATTCTATGATTCTATGATTCTATGAAATCTTGCAATTTACATATCACCTTTTTTTTTTTCCCAAAAAATGGATCCTTTCATTTTTTACAGACTAAGTTGATTATTCTAACCAGCAACGATTTAGCCTCTTGTCAAGTGCAAATATCTTTGAAATAAAATGTAGATATCTGCTGCTTTCTGGTATGAAACTGTCACACCGTTTCTCAGACACCTAGAAGATGCAGGGCAGCAGGTATGCAGAGAAGCATTTCTTCAGCACCGACTGACTCGTGAAGCTCAAAGAGGCTACAGTATGGAAGAAGGAAGAGACAATGACCTGAAGGTACATTTCGGCAATGGGGCTCTGCTTGCATAGGAAAATCCACTGGCCTTTTCAATGGTGATGGTTGCTGTTGCCTGTCTTTACTAGCTAGATCTCTGTGGTGAACCAAGAAAATGATAAATTCAGAACTGCTCTGAAGTCCTCAGCCACCTTAGAGTTATAGCACTGCAGAGTGGGAAGGAAATATAAATACACATACAAGATAATAGTTTATATTTCAGCCAGCCTATATGCATCTTCCATTAATTCTCAGCACGCTCAATATCTTGTATAATATCCCTGGTGGCCTCTGGATAACATTCTGTCTGTTAGCACCTCTTTCAGGACTCTTATTTCCTTGTGGTTTAAGGCCCTCAGCCAAGGCTCATCTTGATTATATACTTTATTTCCCACCAACTGAGGGTCTGCTGTGGTCTACCATGTTCATACACAGTATGTTATCGATGATATTTTACATCTTCCTAAAGAGAAATTTGCCTCAAACCACAATGTGTCTCTGTTAATTAATAGCATTTTCATAACTATCTAGTTAAGACTTAACTGGCTGTTTGTTTTTATAAATCATGAGATTAGCTAACAGATAACAGATGCTCATTTTATTCTTCCTGCCATTTGTTACTTCACATGTTTCTTTATATGACCAATCATTGATTCATCAGCAGTTTTTAACGTTAATTTTATATGATACCAATGACAAAAATATCTCAAATGCAAAGTAAAATCTGTTTATATTATTTCGACAATCTCCTAACCAAAACGTGCTTTACAGGACATTATTAATGAAATGTATCTGACTCATCTCATTAAAATATACAAACTTGCACTCCTAGCCCTTCATCAATTTCCCAGGAAAAGGCTTATTTTTGAGACACACTGAGACCCTGCTTTTCATCCTGTCTGAGAATGCAGATTGTGAGTTGAGAGAGGATTCACAATGAAGGCCAAACATCTCCTATTACATGAACCAGAAAAGAAATGATTGCCAGAGCTAAACAATTATTCCATGGCCGTAGCTGACACCTATTGAAATGCATGTGGATCATAACTATATTGATGAAGTCAAGGATTTAGAATATAATGGTAATTTATTAAATGGTAACAACTGTTTTGGGTCACATGTCCAGCAAGTGGTTAATACCCTTTCTCTTCAGATGGAAGGACACAATATGCTTAGTACTACTCTGTCTTTCTTTTTAAGCTGCAATGCAATAAAACAATATCATTATAGGCTGTGGAGAGTTTCTTCTTCATAGGTTTTTATCCATAATATGCCATTTGGATCAGGATACTGTTTTCAGAAACCTCATTCCTAGACAGGCTCACACCTTGAAATGCCTATCTGCACCTAAAGAACAAAATCAAAGCACGGGGGAAGAAATGACTCTCACTCTGTAGGACAAAGCTAGAGTAAGAGTTGTCTCTCACCAGCAGAGAAGCATGACCTCAAAGTGGAGTAGCTCCCAACCTGGCTGTCGCACAGCATTATCATATGTCAATCTTTTCAGGGTCAGTGACTGGCGATAACATCTTAAGAATTCTCTAGTTTCTAACTGTCTCTGACACTTATGAATAAATATCTCCTTGTCTAGCCTTGCCACGTTTCTCAAGTATGTGGGCTGCAGGAAGATGCATTAGAGACTCTGAACACTCTTGAACATAAAAAGAAAACATATCGTATGAGCTAAGCACAGTTCATTAATGAGATGACCAGCCAGCTGTAATCATATTTGCTCCTTGCAATATACTCACAATAAAATCATTAATTCTCCTAATAATCTCTTATTAGCCAATCTCAAGATTCTGTCTTCGAACTTCATCTTTCAAACGCATCACTTCCAGAGCACAAAGGTTCTCCTGAGAGTATTCTTTTCTCAGTTTCTCTGATACCATCATTACCTAGTTCTCCTCCCATCGCTTTGATATCTATTATATGAAGTTTAAAACTTGCCGTTTTTCTGCAGGATTTTTATAGGAGTTTTGTAGGGCTTTGACTACGATTTTCTTTCTGCGCATTCCCCCCTCCGGATCTTATTTCTGGGTTACTTTTTACATTATCCATAGCTGCAAGTTCCACTGCCATCATACCTGGATGATTCACAGCCTCATTTGTAACACAGCTTGTCCAAACTGGAATTGGTAGGCTAAAACAAGAGTCAAACATTTTCCTTATTAGGAAAAAAAAACCAAAACCAAAGCCAAAACACACAAAAAAACCCCACCCACCCAAACCCTGACAAAAGCCAGTCTCTGGCAGTACCCTGACACAACTTCCCTTTGCGCTGAATGACACCAGGCTTATTGATCCCTCGTACATCTGCCATCATTTATTTGTCTTAAATTGGGGTAAGCATCTTCATTTTAGCTTTCTGTTTGTACAGCTCCTGCATCAGTTCGGTCTCTGATTCTAGCAAGACAACACGTGTAGCGACCAACAGCCCGGGCTTACGTGGCCTCCAGTGGCCTCGGCAAAGGCCGGCTGGAGACCCAGCACGCAGTGACCTACACCTGGAACTTTCTGAGGGACGCTCAGGCTTCTACCTTTAAGGGAGGAAAAAAAAAACCGTGAAGTTTTATTTCTAAACGGACACACATGTAACTGACTCATTACAGCGGGAATGAACTCCCGGGAAGCAAAGCAACCGGACACGCGGGGGTTTCTGAAGGCACGGCCAGGGGCCAGGGCCATGGCACGGCCAGGGGCCTCACACGGCTCCGGACGGCCGGGTCCGGGGCCGCCGCTGCGCTCCTACAGCGCCACCTGCCGGCCGCGCCGCTCCCGGGG